>JAFIDM010040786.1:0-10833 GCA_023159025.1 Thereuonema tuberculata
TTCAGATAGAAATAAGGTACGAACAGGGATTGGGGGAACCAGAAAACGATAATGGCTACCATTCCAGACGGCAAAACCGGATGTTTAAAGTTCAAATACAACTAAAATACCAACAGGCATTGGGGGAACCGGATTGGTCCAGTGGCTAACACACCTGACTGCAAAGACGAAGGCTGTGGGTTCGAATCCCATACAAGACGGAAAAAAAAGAAAGAAAAAAGAAGAAAAAAAAGTTAATAGAAAAGCTAAGTTCAGTTAGAAATAAAGTACGAACAGGGATTGGGAAAGAAAACTTTTTCCGGGAGTAACTCTCTCTCAGCCAAATGCCTCATCATCTAATTGGTGAGAAGCATGAATGGAAGAACGCGTTTCTGACAAAGTGTGTTGCAATTGTTTGGGGGTGTATTAGCGAGCACTGTAAGAGCAATTTTCACCAAGGCATTTATCATCCTGGTGTGCCTTCCTTCACCCTGGGAATTGTCTTCCTTGCTTCTGGTAATCTCGGCATTTAAGAGGTTTGTATCCGTGCCTCCGCTGGGTTAAACTTTGGAGATGTTCACACCATTGGCCTCCGATCCTAGAACTTAGAGAACCGGAGTTTTTCATCTCCATGAACCCTACATGAGGTCCCTGGGCCCTGCTCCAGTTGCTTGGCACTGCTGCTTCAGCAGATCCTACATTGTGTCTCTTTCAATCGGTGTGTCCCGCTTATAGGGCTCCAGCCAGTGAATGTTGATAACCACAGTTCTTCTGGCGCCACTACACAATCTGCTCTAGAGGTTTCCGACCGCTGCTTTAGCTAAGCCGGGTGAATCCTTGGAGAAGTTCTCCACCATAGGTCTGGAAACTCCGTTCGGAGTCTTTCCCGCTCCTGAAGTACCTAAAACCTGCATAGTGATGGAAAATTTTATTTTTCATTGTATGTAATTCCCTGGGGAATTCAACTCATCCTCTGCAGAAAGTCTTGCCCACAGACGGCCTATCCCAGGTAGGTAGAGTAGGGATGTCCCGCCTCTGTGGTTAACAGGCAACCACCGTGAGGGAATCTGTGCTTTTAGTGTGTGCCGTCTTAAGATAGATTCTATCCTCCCTTATGAACAGCCTTTGCTGCTTTATCTTCCTCAATTCTTTAGGTTCGTTTTCCCGGGCTGGGGGTTTCGCCCAAGTTAGATAGTCGGAAGACTCGGTGCTAAAACACATAGTGAAAGAGCCTAAACATACAGACTGTCCCAACTACTGGATCTCAGCTTGAAAAGTTGACCTTTCGTGACCTCTGCAGACTAACTGCCATTTTGCTTATTTTCGGATTAGAACAGGAATCTCTATCGGATAAATTCGACTAGGAACCCTTTCTCTTTACTTTCTTTAATTTTAATGAAGTAATATCTAATAGATCTCTCTGTATTATTGTTTTTTGTAGACCCTTGGTGACAGGGACTTCATCATGGCCTTCCCTAGCCGGGTACTGTAGTGTGCCACTCCCGGACCTTTATCCGGCTGCTTCTCCTATCCTTTGGATGCCCTCCTATTACCTCTCTGTTGATGTTTTCGATTACCCCGGATTTGAAGGCACTGTCGTCCATGTGGACGCTCCTATCCCCACGTGGCTCACCTTAACAGGTTGCTATCCTTTTTCTCCTGTCTTTCTCTAATTTATCACATTTCTTCCCATTGTTCTTCCTTATTTCGACTTTTTTTGTTTGTTCTACATCTGTTTCACTCCTTCCACTTTATTTTTTATATCTTTTTAAGGCATTGGCACTCATCTCCCTAACCGGAAGTTCCCCTTTCTCCTACTCTTTCCTTCTGTTTCTATTTATTTATCCCTTTGGTTTATTTTATGTTACTCTATTTGTTATTCCTGTACGATTTCTGTCTTTGTTTGTTTTAGCGGTTTTTGAACCCTTTTCCATCTCTATTAGTACAGGGACAGTTAATGACTTCCTCATCCACACCATTTACAACAGGCAATATTTCTCTTACAACAATAAAATTTACCTCCAAACACACGGCCTATTCATGGGCCTTGCCATATCTGGACCCATAGCAGACATCACACTATACTACATCAAAAAACAAATGCTCTCCATTCACCGTCCACACATTAAGCTTTATGGAAGATATGTCGATGATATCATCATCATCACTACACACAACCACATCACACAAATACAAAACCATCTCAACTCAATAGATCCCCACATACAATTCGAACTAGAAACTCCTTCAAACAAGCACATCAATTATCTCGATGTATCCATCTCCTACAAAAATACAAATAAACCCATACAAACACCATAGAAAACCTACCTGCTCAAACAGGTACATACATTATAATTCAAACAACCCCCATGCCTACAAAATTAATGCAATAGACTTTCTTATATGCTGAGCAATCAACACATGCTCTACAAAATACGCCCTTCACACTGAACTTAAAACTATACACACTATACTCAACCTCCATAACTACCCCTCCCAACTGTTTCACAACCGCCTCAATGTACTAACACACAAACTCAACAAAAAACCCAACAATACTAACCTTAAACCCCCCCATCAAATACATCCCCTTCCCTTACTATCCTCCCCTCGAAAACTTCATCAGAAAATTCCTCAACCAACACCAATACGCCCCTGCATTCAAATCACACAACATAAACATAACACGAACAAAGAAACCTAACAACCCTTCAAACATAGTATACTGGATCCCATGTGGCCAATGCTCCTCTGGCTACGTGGGACAAACATCCCGACCCCTATCCAAACGCATCAATGAACATAAACAAGCCTTCAAAAATAATGATCCCGCAAGCTCATACACTGTTTCCCACTTTAAAGAGACAGGACACACCCCCAACTTCTCAGCTGCTAAACCCCTTTCCCACCATAATAAACTATCCCACCGTCTCCTTGCTGAATCTTTCCATATAATACAGCTTAAAGCTTACTACCCTATAACCGGCGGGCAAAACGCCCGTCACTATTGCTAAACTTTCTTAATCCTCTTACTTCCCTCACTTTCAACATACCTTCCCTCATCATGTCGTCCTAAATGTTCCTTATGTCCTATATGTTTGTGCCGTCCCTGAAGAAGGGATATGCACAGTATTCCGAAACTGTCGGATTAATTCCATGGACAAATTTATATTCAACTTTTTATAAGTAAAAGCGTTTTATTCATTTCCATTTTTATTTCATTTCACACACGTTAAGCCTATTTAGTATGTTTATTATTATTTTTTTACAAATTAACTTATTTAAATATTAAAAAATAGAAATAAATAAAAAAGATAAAAAGGAAAAGAAATAAAAAAGAATATGTAAGATAAAAAAGAGCAAGGTCTTTAACTATTGCGCTTTTGTAAATTTCTAAATTTTAATTTCTATTTTTGACACTTGTGACGCTGATGATGTGAGGATAGATTGGCCGTATCTTCACAGAAACAGCGATACGATTTTTGTATTGGCATTTTTCAAATTTCACATTACTGTTCCGCTTTATATGTTTAGTAATATTAATAAATTTTATTCTTATATTCTACACTTTCTGAATTTCTAAATTGCAAATGATTGATTGAAATCTTTCCTTTGCGAAACTCAAAAACTGAGCTTTAAGTTTTGCCCGTTTGATATCTATATCATTTTCAGTGGCAGATACATTGATATATACATCATTTATCCTTGCGACCAAGAAATTAACAAAAGAAAAAAGAAAGAAAGGACAAGAAGACATTGAAAATTAGAAAAAAGGAAACGTTACATAAGCATTAAAACATTACCCCTGGCTTCCCAATAGCGATCACCCTCAGATTCACAAGTTAGAGAAGTAAATTTTCTCAGGTGACTTCTGTCCATTGCCACCTGTTCATTATAAAGCATACAGTATGGATTAGAACAAATGACAATACGGTGAAGATACATGCCCAAGCAATCATAGCTAAAAGTCGGCTATCATTTTCCTACGGGGCCAATCTGACACTTGCGATTTCCTGTTTCCATGGTTTTGAACATGAACTTGATAGTTAATTAACTTTATGTGCTTTTTTGGAAGAGTTGTTTTCATTCGCTTAAACTTCATATAAAAGATGTCTCTGTCAAAAGTTTGTAAAATCTTGGCACCTTTTTTGCCAAATCATTTGCACATTTTTTTCCACGGGTTTGGCAGCGACTAGGTATCCATTGTAATGTAATTATTTTATTTTTTTCTTTGATCTGTTGCAACAGGTTCTGGCTCTCAATCTCTGTCGAAAGAAGGCTTTCAATGGATTCTACAGATTGAACAGCTGCTCTCGAATAAAACAGGGTAACAGCTTTCTCAAATTTATTCAGATGAGAGTTCAACAAGAGCGCTGTCTGGATGGCTTCAGTCGCTCTGTTGGAAGCAGTTGAACACTCAATGGTTTATAAGAGAATAGGTCACAGAAAATTCCAGCGCTCTTGATTTCGGGGATGATACAAAATTTGGGGTTTGCTTTATTTGGCATTTTCCTGCTTAGGAAACTCGATAATGTCTTAAGAGCCCTCCTGACTAGCTATGATCCTTCTTAGTGGTGCTTGTTCACTTTGGATACATGCCTTTCCAGTAAATTCCGAGTCGGTAGGAATTATCGCCTACATCCCTTCCAGAAAATAACCTAAAGCACACACAAGGTAATTTAAAGTAAGGTTTCAATATTATTGTATTTATTTTCCCTTGAGAAAACTGAAGAAATTAATTTCATTCCCCATATAAAAGGAGGACTCACCAAGTTTATCGAGCGTTTTAAGGTTCCCTCTACATACCAGTATCGTCCTTCTTCCTCGCTGTCTGCTGCTTGAGAGAGATTCTTCTTTGTTTTCATTTTACACTACACCTCGGTCAGACAATGACCATTTCTCTTATTGGTTAATTTCTTTTACCCTTTAACCCCATCTGTGAACGATGACCCATAACTAAGAACAAAGGTTGACCTGCGGTTAAGAACAAGAGTCGCTAGGCCTCTTCCACAACAACCCTTCTTCCAGTTTCGAGTTCACTGGAATTGCAGTGGTGCCGCATGTTTGTCAGGTAAAAATGTAGTTGGAATGACTTCCATAATGGTCGATGTATATATATTTATATTTATATACCGGTATAATATAAATTTAAATATTTATATATTCCACTTCGTATGATGTCTCAATGCATATTTGTGTCATTGCTTAAACTTAAAGTAGAAGGAGTGGATAATTCCTGAACCAAACATTTGTACAAGTATTGTAACAATTTAAAAAAAAATGAAAATCTTTTAATTCAAAATCTTTGACTTGCTAGCTCTTCCAATACAGGTCTTACAACAACAGACCCTTTTTTCGCAGGTATAAATAAAACCCCAACTGAAGAACAGCAGTTATTAAAATCTTTCTTGCTAACCTTAAAGATGAAGAATATGTGAAGGTATCCTCGACTCTTCTGAAGCTAAAAAGAAAATACCTTGGAAAAATAAGAAGAGCAACATGGGGAATATCTAGACAAATATAAAGACACATTTAAAGCCACATACGAGATTCTGGCTACAGCACTGTCACCTGTGAGTCAACTTTCTCCACTTTGATAGCCATTAATCAGCCTAAAAGGCTTTCAATGTCTCAAAAAGAATGGCACTTCTAGTGTTCTTGTCATTTGAGTAGAACGCACAGAAAGCATCAACATTGAAACTGCACTAAAAAACTCAACAAGATTAAACAAGAGAAGTTACAACTGTTTGAAGGGAACCTTGTATTCCCTACACCGTCCAAATTCAAATTACTGCTTTTACTTAGCATTATCACAAAAATATTTTAAATATAACGAAAACACTTAAAATTCATACACACATTTACATCTTGACTTTTTTTCAATAAGATAAATAAAAAGTTTTTAATTATGCTTTTTTATTTTATACAATTTAATTTTTACGCTATTTTTCTCTTATATCTTTATAGTTCCAAATCCAGTACGGCAAATAAAAATTTCTAAAAACCAGTAACCATTTATAATTAAATATGTATAACGTTGGCTAAGTGGATGGGAAGTATATTGCGATCTATACTTACAATGAAGAAATATATTCCTTTTCACATTATATTCTCTGTGATTATAATTATTTAAACCGAAATAAATGTGTACGAAAAACTGTGGTTTTTTGTTATACAAATTTTTGGGTAAATGAAAAAACTGTACATTCTGAACCCCACCCCCCCCAATTAAAGCTAGTTCTGGCTATAGTCCCAACTTACTAAAGATTAGCAATAAGTTAGAGTTTCACTTTAATTATTTCAGTCAATACCACTGTTGTCACTTGCTTGGAAAACTTTTCTTTTCCCACATTTTCTTTTGTGTGAAATTTCAGCAGCCAGTCAGACATCAAGGCTACATTCTATTGCTTTTCCATCTATGATGTCTTGGTGAAAACATTCACCTTGTTCCTCACTCCCTGAACTTAGGTTTTCTAGGAAATGGTCCAAATGGGAGAAGAGGAAGTGTACTTTCAGGCTTACATTTTTGTATGATTGATGATGATTCTATTATTAATGAC
Source organism: Thereuonema tuberculata (assembly GCA_023159025.1). NCBI lineage: Eukaryota > Metazoa > Arthropoda > Chilopoda > Scutigeromorpha > Scutigeridae > Thereuonema > Thereuonema tuberculata. The sequence continues at coordinate 6,543 of JAFIDM010040786.1, forward strand.
AATTTAGTTATATTATTTAAATACAAATGATAATATATAGGATTCAATATATTCATAATATATTCGATTTATTTAGTGAATAAATAATGAAAACGTATGTTATTTTACGTTATATTTTCAACACCGGAGATTAATTACGTTTTTATCACATTTCAATGATGTATATGACTTACTTAAATGTCTAATTACAACAAACTGTTTTCCCAATTTTTTTACATTAAAACTACATTTCGTTATAATGTCTATTGTGACATAAGTGAAACAGCTTTTCCTAATAAACCTGAAACTTAAAAGCCTTGTTTATCTGGACATGATCAAACTTGGCAAGTTAATTTATAAGTTATTGAGATTCCTTGGCCTATTTTGTTTTTACAAAATTTACATATATAATTGGACTGTTTCTGTGTGCGTGATCTAATATAATCGCAATATTTACACAACTAACTCAGTTATTTATTGAAAATTTCTTTCACAAAGCTCACAGTAGAAAGGATGTTTCTGATATAATTGAATATTTAAATGGCTTATATGTGAAAACATTCTACAAATAAAAACATTTCTCTCAAAACAATAACTGACTTTCATTCTTGTGATTCTGCAAAAAAATTGCCAACATACAACCAACCGAGTATTAATAACCAAAATGTCGTCTGATATGTTTTTTTTTAAATTACTAACATCAGAAAAGCTTTTATTACAAAACTCACATTTAAAAGAATATAATCAATGATGAAATTTTAGAAAATAAAAACAATTCAAGAATTTATATTAATGAAAATTTAACAATGAAATTACAAAAAAAAAATATTTTGGAAAATAAAACCAGCAGCTAGACAGAAGGGGTAGGGTAAAGTGACCAAATGTCGGCCACATACTACAAATAACCAGAAACTAAATGATCTGATGACATAGTTTATATGATTGAAACAAATTTTTAGATTTATTGTAATTTTAATGAAATAAAGAAGTATGGCATTACGAAAAATACCTATTATTAAGTTAACTACGCTTTAATTACTATAACCTTACAATATGACCAAATGTTGGCCAGTTAAAAATATGCAGCAGTTAAACATTGGTGTTCACAGGAATTTATTTAAAAAAATCTCATTTTAACATTTAGAATACAAATTTATGTAAAAAATATTATGAAAATGTTTATTTTCTTCTCCTTGGTAGATTTTGGGAGTTTTCTTTCTTCTTCAACTCTTGTTTCTGTTGCTGTTTTTTGCTTTCTCTTTTTTTAGTTCTTCAGCTTTCTCTTTTTCCAAAGCAGCTGCTTTAAGCCTATTTTCTATTTTTTTTTTATTTGTAGCTCTTCCTTTTCTTTCTTTTCTTTTGCAGCCTTCAGTTTCATTTTATATACCACATCTGATGTTAATATAAAATGTTTATTGGAACCTTATTTCATCCATGGTATGAAAGTGTTTTCTGGAATTTATAAAACTTAATATGTTTAATAATACAATTCTTTGCTCTGATCGTTTCAATGTGCAATAGCCTAGCCTACAGTGGAAATATTGCAATAATAGATGAAAAAAAATTAATTTTCCTCTGCATTTTCTAGCCAAATTGTCGTTGTCCATCCCATAATTTCCTTGGCAGTTAAAAGGATGTTAATACTAATATTTCCCTTTTTTTTAAAACGGATGTACGTACGGATGTTGGTCGGTCAGTGTGTTTGTGTGTCATCCCAATAGCGCTGTTGGGTCGACACGGAAATGTTGGTGGCTCCACCTTGTATTTTGCTTCTTGCTTAAATACTGTGTCTATAGCGCTATTGGGATGACACACAAACACACTGACCGACCAACATTTCCGTGTCGACCCAACAGCGCTATTCTTTGTGTGGATCAACATTATTTTAGGGCAGGAGGTTAACTTATAATGACGCTATAATGACTCACACACCTTATTGACTCTTCAAGCATATTTCGAAACTAACCTCTAAATACGAATAATTACATGCTTGCAAGAAGTACCATGATCAAAATACATATGTTGTTTTATTGCTGAGTCATCAGTCAAATTATACTTGGGCTGTTATGAAAGTCGTGGCTTTCAAAAAATGAGCTTAGAACATCGTTTTGAATCTTGGGTTTTTGAAAAATGTCACGGTATTTCAAAAATGTGGAATCTGTTTTACTTCCGTGAATATTTCACGGGTTGCCACTAGTCCTTAATAAGTAAGATAGGTGTTTATATTTCTTTTACTAAACTGTTAAGTAGGCTAAGCTATACGCTAACAAATAAATAATGATTGACATTTGGTCAATAGCTGGCCGACATTTGGGCCATCCATGGCCGACATTAGGGCAAATTGAAATAGGAAAATAAAATGTAAATGCTGAAGCACTTTAAGGTAATAAATACTAATTACTTAGGAAATAAAGGTTAAAATATTAGGTGAGTGTTACAAAAAACATGAAAACTAAGTATTGCTTTGGCTTGGAGAAAATGAATTCTCAACTTTGCAATGTGAAGAATCTCGCCAAAACAATCGTTTCAATCAATCTCACATCTTCGATAAGAGCTTAAAGTAAATGGCGACATCTGGAGATGAGAAATGAAACTAAGATAGGATGGTAGTCCTAAGATGTAAAAATCGTGTAAAATGAAAAAAACTACAGCTAGACCACTACGTGTTTCTTAAAATACAAAAAACATTTGGTGGCCAACATTTGGTCACTTTACCCTGTAAGTTCATCTGGATAAAGAATTACAATATTTTCAAAAGAAAGAATGAATCTTCACATATAATAAAATCTTAAGTGAAGAAGATATATCTAAAATATAAATATCAGTACTATAGAAGGTAATGATTAATTTTAATATAATGAGAATTATAAAGATTTCAGATAAAATGAAAAAATGGATTTAATACATATAAAATGTAAGAATTGTATGAAAGATATATGGTTGATATAATTGCAGAAATAGAACTGGGAAAGTTAAACATAATGGATAATTCTATTAATAATTATATTCCAAGTGAGTGTAATTTTAATAATTATAAGAACATGGATGAATTTAGAAATTCAAACACATGTAGAAGAAAAAACTAAATTATTTAAAAAATATAAGAATAATAAAACAAATGAAAAATATGAAAGAGAATATAAATATTGCATAACTGTAATAACTGCTGTTATTTGAATTCTCAAGTTCAATATGATTTTATAATATGTAATTGTGATCGAATTCATAATGTAGAAAGTCAAAAATATCTGGGAGTTTATTTAGATAATAAATTCAATTGGAATATCCATTATAATTTCATAATTAATAAGCTTAATTCTTTTATCATATAAAAGAAATGTTTCCGTTTAAACAAAAATTAATTACATATAAATCATTTGGATTCGATTCTTAATTATGGATTGGACTGTTGGATTCCTATTAATAATAAACAATTAAATATTATTAATAAGATTGTTTTAAAAAATTTAATTATATATATGTTCATTTTAAGAATAAATCTAATTTGGAAAAACAACATATTAGGGAAAAATATAAAAATTTATTGATTAAAGAAAAATTTATTTATAATACAATAATAATGAATTTTTATTCTGTTAACAAAGAAAGAAATAATTATGTGTCTAGTCTTGGTTAAGAGACTTAAAATTGGTTAAAAAATTTTGATAGAATTCAGCTTAATAATAATTTTGATAAGAGATTACATAGTAATGTTATGTATTATCTTTTTAATCAATTTAATTGGGATAGATATAATTCTGAGAAAATTAAAATTATAAAAGCTAATTTAATATCAGATGTTATTACTGGTAAATTTCAATTAAATTTTTAAACTCAAAACGTAAGATATATAATATTTGTAATTTATCTGTACAAATATTTTGAATTTACTATTGTATCGAAAAATAATTCTGTTGTATTATAAAATAGTATTATACATAATCAGCACCTACAACCTAGTAGTAATACCTAGTAGGGCTAATTTAATATATTATATGTTATCAATGGAAATAAATTTATTTATTTATTTATTAAATGGCTTTTCAACAGAATGTGATCTGATGTGCTTTGTTAAAAGGGATGCTTGAGAAAAGCTTTTTTCACAAAACTCACATTTAAACGGCTTTTCACCTGTAATGTGATCTAATGTGGGTTGTTAAATTTTCTGCTCGAGAAAAGCTTTTTTCACAAACCTCACATTTAAATGGCTTTTCACCTGAATGTGTTCTAATATGCTTTGTTAAGCTGCTTATTTCAGAAAAGCTTTTTTCACAAACCTCACATTTAAATGGCTTTTCACCTGTATGTGATC
>JAFIDM010040787.1:0-10833 GCA_023159025.1 Thereuonema tuberculata
TTCGTCACTTCCGTGGACTGTCACAAGCTACAGTTGGATAGCTTCTACAGATCCAAACTGCTTTATTTTTTAATATTTTTCAAATAATATATATATTGTGAAATCAGAAAATAAATAAATTTAACATAATACTGAGTGAATTTTTTTTTCAAATTTTCAGTAAAATTTTTTTGCAACCTCAAGTCTTGTCACAAGGTTTAGCCATCGCTTTTGTGGATATTCCTAAACTTTCTAAAAAATCCACCCGATGCGCTAGTTGTCTTCCATTTCACTTAAAAACAAAAGTTTACACGGCGATTTTGGATTGGGAAGTGATTTTATTCGTCTGAGTCGCACATTTGTTAGGAAAATATTACCTTTTTATTCATTTTTCGCAATTTGCACAGCTCATCCCATCACTTCTGTGGTCTTGTTTAGAACCTAATTTTTCTATGGAAAAATGATTATTTCTAGGCATGATAATTGAAATATGGTAAACTTAATTTTCTGAAAGACCCGTGTTCCTAACCTGAAAATGAAGAGCACATGGGTCAAGAAACATAAGTATTCGTCACTTCCGTGGACATTTGGGGTCCATGGAAGTGAGAATCATCAACAACAGCGGATACTATGTTTTTCACGAAGACTTGTCTTTCACTTCCAGGTCTTTGTTAAATGCCAATAAGGATATTTGTAATTATATAATGTATATATAATATATGTAAATTTATAATAGACGTTTAAGATTGACAGTCTGATTCATTTTTATTGATGATTTCCTCTTTTGATAAAAAGTTCTTTTAATTCATAAATTATCTACTATTTATTTATTTCATAGTTTTGTCCCACGTAAATTTACTATTTCGAATATAATTTATATTAAAATTCGACATCATTATTAACACAAGTCAATTCTGTGGACAAAGCCTATCATCATTTTTTTTTTTTTTTTTTTTTTTTTTAAATAACCAAAATCCGTTGACCTGAACCACATATATTATGGATGTAAGAACGTCAAAAGCAATCATCTCAATTTTTTTGAAAAGGAAATCTTGTAATTTAAAATCTCAAAAATTTTTGACTGAAATTGCAGGTTTTCTGTAGATTCACCCAGCTACGTCATGAAACGACAAAAGTTTGGGAACTTTAGGTTAGAATGTTGTTCGTATCATCAATTACCTGATGGAATACTCTTATTAATACTATTCCACTTTAAAAATCTTTTCTTCTCTGTTTCAAACCCATCACTGTTCTTCCCAGTCCGCAAAATTGATGACCCAATGCTTCAGACCCCTGTGGCGGTGGAGCTTAAATCAGGTCTAATTAATTCTCTGCACGAGTTTTAATAAAATGAACATTTTTTTTTTTTTGGATTTAAACAATTGAAGTAAATATGAATTTAATTAATTTTTTGAGAAATGAAAAAAGTTAACAAAAAATAAAAAATAAAAGCCTGATGTATTCAGCGGATATTGTAATTACAAAAAAGTATTTCAGGAAGGTAGGCTTGATGTTCATTGTTTTCATATTGAAATGTATTAGTTTTTCTAATTCATAACATCTATGTTAGAAATTTCGATCTGGTCTTTACGACACCCAAAGGACACAGGACGGAAGGAGGGGGGGGGGAGGTCATTAACGTGAGCGTTTAATTTCTACGCTTTTACAACCAGGAAATGTATAAAGGCAGCTAATGTTTCTGACAGACATCTTCCTTAACTTAAGGAGAGTTTAGATAGAGTCTTGCTTCGCCCCTGGGCTTAAGTAGTAAAGTTACGCTGTCGGAACTATTCAATTTCGCGGCTGATTACTTAAGGCAGTTTTTCGGTGATGAGTCCCTGGCGCCTGCGCATCACGCTCAAATCTGAATGCTAAGATTTTACTAAGCCTAGAATTGGAGCTTACAGTTTGTGCTGACGGTGCCTCAGACAGTTTGAATTTAGACAGGATAACTTAATCAAGAAAGAGGGAATCGGTTCAGATGGTGCCAGGATCGGAAACTGGTCTGCAAGCATCTAAACTTAAATGTCGATTATTAAGAATTATATTTACTTACATAAAATGACTGACTACTTATGCGCAGATGGAATTTTTCTTGTTTGATTTGTCCATTTATCTGTTTGTAGGTGCACCACACTAAAATGTCTGAACGATTTCCATACAATTTAACATGTAAATTATGTATGCTCCAACTTCGTTCCAATTTCATCTAACAACGTTTATTTGGTCTTCATATCTCTAATTCCTCAAAAAAAAAAAAAAAAAAAAAAAAAAAAAAGAAGCCCTCGCTAAAACGGCTAATTGATTTCGTTGATATTTGGTACGAATTATATAATATTCTTTGATATCCAGAAACATGAACGTGAAAAAAGTTAGAAGATAAAAATTTTATTGAAAACTTAACGATTATCAATAAACAGAGTTTCTGTCGTGGTGATGTCTCCTCGCCCCCCCCCCCCTCCCCCCCAAAAAAACCTATATGATAAAACCTAAAGCCTTAAAGCAAAGCCCTTTGCCCGTTCGCATTCGGAATTGTGGAACAGAACGGTTGGTCAAAGAAGATGTTCAATGTGGAGGTACAGACCTCAGAGACCATTTGCATTCGATGCAAACCATGCTCTATAACATGTTGTAGCAATTCATTATGCAGACGCTCACATTCACGTGTTATGGCGTTTTTCAAGTCCTGTAGCGTGTGCACCCTACCTCGGTAGACCCTATCCTTGAGATAACCCCAGAACCAAAAGTCTCAAGAATTGATGTCAAGAGATAGTGCGGGCCATGCAACAAGAAATTATGTGTACGTAGTAACTCCATTTGCATAGCCAGCAGCGCCACATGCCTCCTGGTGGTGACTATGTGAACTAGAAACTTATTTCTCATGATTGCACTCCCCATGACCCATAAGCTTACAAGTTTGAGATCGATGCGCCTAATATTTATCAACTTATGGCGCTTGAAACACTTGGCGTTATTTCTTGGACACCTGGATTAATATTTTTAAAAAGGCATTAAAAAGAAAAAAAAAACAAAAAAAAAACTTTACCATTATAGATAGAATTTTTATTAAAGTTGGTTGTATTGCAGATCTATAAGTCGATTGAAAATGGTAGACTGATTTCAATCATCGAATTGGCTAACGATCTCAGGAACCTGGACTTCCTCTGCACGGTTACCGTTGTGTGTATTGCAGCTTTATTCCTGTAATTTTGATCGGCTCTATTAAATACTATTTTTTCCCGCCCCTTAGGTTATCCGTTTATGTTCATGTTCGCTTTTGTTCTGTTAACATTGAAATTCAATGTTATGTTTTAGCTACGTATCGAATTCAAGAATCAATTGGTGCTAAACACTTACAAGAAAAGCAACGCTATATTACTTTTTTTGCTAACTTAACCCCTCCCCCCTTGCGCCAGATTTCTTAAAAGAGCATTTGGGTACAGAAGTGTTAAGTGCAAAATGTATTTTAGAGACCCATTTGGGAGTTGCGTTTGCCCTGTCTGTCCATCCGTGTCTGTCCCTTCCCTAACAACTCCCGAACGTAAGCTCCGATCGACAAACGGATTTCATGTTCAGATGCTCAAACAACGTAGGATTGGGTTATTTTCAGCCCTTCCCCCCCCCCCATTTTCAGGGCCTCCCTCCCACCTCCCTCGAGATATTTGGCATTGTTTTAATTGGATTTTCGTTTCATCTAATTTCATTGTATAGGAGGTATAGGAGGTTTCAAGGTATAGGACTCATTTACTGAAGATTATCGATTTGAATCCGTATCTACCTTCTTTTTTTTTCTTATTTTCCTAATGATTTTTTTATTTTTTTATCAACTTTTTTTTATTTTTCCTTACGTTATTGTACTCCCTTTTTTTATTAATATTTTAAAATTTTTATATTATTATGTGTAGCCTTTTAATTTATGCTTAAACACAAAATTCTATTCCATTTTTTTTAACCACGCTTTTCTTTATATGTTCATTTTTTTCAAACTTCATCCTTCTTTTATTCTCTCTTTCTTGTTTGAGTACTTTTTGGGTGCAATAAAGATAGTTCCGTCGCTGCTTAAAGCAGGTAAATAAAGCTCATCAAATGAGAAGTCTGGGTGTGGGTGGGAGTTTACATGTAGTTGTATCTTTAAGGATGTGTCTCGGTTGCTTCCACTTCTTCTATCAGGAGATCTTTGTTTTTCAATGGGGACGGAAGCCTCTCTTTAGTGACGAAAAATCGCGCTGTGTCCCTTTGCTTCTAAGGACGAGAACCGCTTGATTTGCAACCACGAAATTTCATATTAAGTGTTCTTTGATAAAATCTGAAGTATACATATTCGACGAATTTCCGACGAATTTCGTATTCTAAATTATGGAAACAGGGGTGGGGGGAGGGGGAAGGCATTCCTGCACGGTATGCGTATCTCTTGAGTTGTAAACACGAAATTTGATGAAAGTTTCAGTTTAGTTTTCAGTACTTGATGTATTTTGCTGGTGTTTTTAGAAATAAAGTTAATGTTACGTGTGCAAGGCTTCTGGAGCGAAGCAACGATAGCAGATCTATAACATAATTTATAATTACTAAATAATAGATATCACCAACTTTCAATAAAAATATATTTAAAATATATTTATTTTAAAACGAGTTTTCGGAAACATTGCTTTTTTTCTTTTTCAAGTTCTGTTACAAATAATTAAACAAAATAGCGAGGTGTTACACATCAAATACACATCCTAGACATAGTTGTAAACCACAATAACTTACTCTTTAGTATACTACAATCACTGACCACTATCTTGAAAAAAACCCTCCTATAATTGTTTGAACTCTTCAAATTTAGATAATTTTTTATTATTTACACAAGAATTAACCATTTCTTTAGCCAAATTTACTAACCCGTTTTCAACTTCTAAACCTATAAGTTAGCTAAATTTGAAGAGTCCAAACAATTATAGGAGGTTTTTTTTTTTTCAAGATAGTGGTCAGTGATTGTAGTTTAATAAAGAGTAAGTTATTGTTGATTACAACTATGCCTAGGACGTGTATTTGATGTGTAACACCTCGCTATTTTGTTTAATTATTTGTAACAAAACTTGAAAAAGGAAAAAAAGCAATTTTCCGAAAATTCGTTTTAAAATGAATATATTTTAAATAAATTTTTTTGAAAGTTGGTGATGTCTATTATTTAGTATTATGCAAGTAAGCAGAAAGGAGTTAAGAAGGAAATAATTTGTAATTACCAAGTGCCCTTTTTACCAACTTTAAAGTGATCACACAATTACAATTTCTTCGTCATCCACTTCAGGACAACTCTTTTTTGTATCTCGCGCAAAGCACGGCTGTTTTTGCTAGTTTAGAATAAAATCTAAATGTCAAATAACTTGCTCAACTAATTTCTGTTTAATTCTCTTTTAAATCGGCTGACAAAATATATTTCAGAGCATCTTTAAGTGCTTAAAAAATATTGCTATTTTCATTTGTAAGTTACAATGTTTTTCGAAGGATTTTATTAAAGCAATTACAACAACGAAAAAGTTTAGTATCCCGCGGAATTTTAGAAAATTCTGTATGCGACGCAGTATTTCTGGAAATATAAAAGTGCGCCGTGAAGCAAAAACAGTTTAATAAGCACTGGTCTAGAATATGATAGGAAAGATCCCTGTAGCTTTCAGTAAAAATCAGACAAGCAGATAAATAGGCCAAAAAAAAACCCATCAATACGAGTGAATGTAGATGTTCATTTTTTAACAATGTTTTATTTCGCTCTTATCACTCGATTATTCGAAAACGCTGGTACGCCGACTGTATCTTCGAATTGAATTTAGATGAAATCTCTATTTTGGCGTAAACACAATCGAACGTTCATTTGACTTGCTTTAATAATGAGTTCTGATATTTATTCTCTCTCTCTCTTTTGAGTTTGCGCTGGAACTAATTACAATCTCGAAGTTTCTGATGATTTGATTTGATTTCAACCGTTGCTTATTTGTGCAAATTTCAACAAGAACTGGGGCTAATCGATTGGTCGCTCAAACAAACATTCAAAGATAATTCATTTTTAAAAACGCAATGGACTCCCGATGATTCCCAAACTGTGTTTGTAGTTGATGAATTATTTGTAGAAACTATTGAACAAAAATTAATTTGGAAATAAAACAAGAGATTCAAGTCGAAATGCTACTCGACGTCAATAGACAGAATTTCCCCTCGATTGTAATTTCATTCTGTTTGTACTTCTCTACGACCTGATGAAAATCCAGAAAACCAATATACGGGCATGGGTAGTGAGAGTATAGTTTAATTGATACGATTCAAGGTAGACTAACCTTGATTATCGATTTCCCTGTATCCGCAGTTTGTTTCTAGGTTTTTTTGTTTTTTTTTTTTAAGCCTAGAAAAGTTAGACTCATCAAATCGGTCTGAGTGTCTAATTAGCATTTTACTTAAGTTGTTGACTTGAGTCACCGCAAATCGCGCGCAAAAACTATTAATATTGAATATTAGAAATAATTGTTTCGTTTCTCATGCATTTTCGTAAGGATTTTTTTTCTGTCGCCTTCCTCGCGCTGTTTCTTAATAAATGTTTTCCACTTGATAAAGATTTCAAGAACAAAAGTTAGGTGATGTCTTTTCCTTAAATATGTATACCAAGTTTCAAGAAGGTCCATCCAGTGATTCAAAAGATACAAGATAGGAAATTCAGACACACCCACCCACACACTCCTAGAGAGTCTTCGTTTGTTTTCAAAAAAAAATAACAACAACAATAAAATAGAAAAAAGAAAAAAAATTATATAAAAATGAAGGGATTAATGTGATGAATGTATAGTGAAATTAGTAGCTAGAGATTTGATCGATAAGAGCATTTAAATTGCGATAAAAAGGTAATAATTGAAGAATTAAATTGTTAAAAAACAATTGAATATAAAGTGTGTTTATATCATTCGTTAATTATTAAATCTAAGTGGTTATTGTGAAGTAGAATACGATATTCCCTAATATTATATTAATATTATTGATTGTTAATATGGTATTTACTGATATTGTAACTAAAAAATCTCGCGACTTATTATATGGAGTGCTCAGAAACCAATCAGTGTAAGTCAATAAATTAAAAAATGAAATAGGTTTTTTTAAAATTATATACCAAAAAATAACAACGTTTATAAATTTGAAGAATGAATTTTTAATTGAAAGATAACATAACTATATACTTGGAGGAGCGATTTGGGCACTTGGTCAACCGAAAGTAAAGTATAAAGTATGACTTACAGAAAAAATCTCAATTAAAAAAAAAATGACTTACACTGATTGGCTTCTGAGCAGTTCATACGTAAAAAGGCTTGAAAAAGGGGAGACGTTTATTTCTCCTTGAAAATTTGCTGTTTTGAAATAAATGTGATATTTAAAGATTTGTTTCTTGTGTCGGAGAAGATGTTTCATGATATACATTACAAAAGAAAGGAGTTGAAGAAGAAATATGGGACGTTTATAAACAATAAAATAGCTTCATTTTTAAAGAAAGTGTGCTCCAAGTTCTTTCAAGAACTTTATGTTAAATTTAAGATCTTATCTATGATTTTGACTTTTTATAATTAATTAAAGCTAACCCAATTACTAAAAGATTCAAAAAACGTTTTTCCATGAAGAGATTTAAACTGTTGGACTCCATATGCGTAGCTTGCTTTTTTTTTTCTTCTTTGATATAAACAGTTTCCCACAGTCCTTTTCGACGGGCGTTTCAGGTCTCTAGACCCACTCAGTTGCCCCAACACCTGCTAAGCTTCGAGAGAAATGAGTTAGACATATGAAAAGAACGACTAGAAGAAAAAGGAAAAAAGGATGAAATGAAAATGGAGAGAAGAGACCCAGGGCTAAGGAAAAAAACACGAATAGAAAGCCAGAAGGGAGTTGAAGGTAAAAGGAAAAAAGGTAGAAGGGTGTCCACGAAGATAAATTATACGAAGAATGGAGGAAAACGAAAGAAGATGGAATGAATAATGATAAACATGTTCCATGCAACCAGTCACTACAAATTATTTTTTTTTCTCTTTAGCTTACTTTCTTTGCAAGTCAAGCTCATCAAGTCAGTCTGTGCATGTGTGTATGTGTGTGCCCCGACCTTTTGAACCACTGGTCGAATCGTTTTAAAACTTAGCAACATTCTCATTTCTCAACAAGAGACGATCTACCATCATATTTTACATGTTTTCCATGTTTCCAATTAGACGCCAGAAATGCACTAGAAGAGTATTAGACAGCTAAACATTGGTTTCTGTTGCTGTCTTACACAAAAACATTAATCTACTTTGTAATCCTCTTAATGAATGCCAGCTATCCATCGCGTAGTGGTGTCTGAGAATGCAGCACTGTCCATTTTGAAGACGGGGAGGAGGGGTGGGTTAAACCAAAATATTTTTTTTTTAATTTTAAAGGACCCTAAACAATATTTATAATATTTTATAAATAAGGATGTAGCCTGATAAGGATAAAAAAAAAATTCCAGTGCTCCGAAGGGCCTAAATGGCCTGTAGTGGAATTCCTACACCTTTTATATAAACGCGGGGAATTATAAATCTGATCTAACATTCCTCGTGTCTTTTAATAGGTATCAGAGAGAAAATAAAAGATTAGATGTCAAAAGTTGTGGAAGTCATTTTGTAGTGAAATTTGCGCGACTGGACGTAGCTCCAGATAATTCAATCCTTGGAGACGGAACTAACTTAGAAGGTTTCGCTTTTTTTTAAGGAAGATATCTTTGAATTATATCTTAAGAAAGTGAGGCTTATTGCATCATTTTGTGTATGTATGTGTGTCTGTCTATCTGTCTGTCTTTATGTGTGTATGCATATATGTACGTATATATTTCCCTAATAACTTTGGAACGGGTGATTACATCTTCGTGATACTTACTATTTGTGTTTAATATCTTTGATATTTGAAATCTTTCCCAAATGAAACCTTGTCGAGAATTTAGCGCATAAAGATGTTAAAAATTCCCATAAAATAAGCAATGGAATCTAAACAGTGGATTGCTGTTCTATTTCTATTAATATTTCATTGTTTCGAGCAATCAATTTAACTCTCACTTTAGCTAAGAAATAACCACGCCTTTTGATGTGGTAAGTTAGTCCGATTTCCACAACAGAAGTAAGTAAGTTAAGTTTAACTTAAAAGAGTCTAACGTGCCGCAAAATAACTTAAATTAAATAAAACAAGAAATGAGTACGGCACAAATTTAACCAAACTGCCTTTCTGATTCGATTATCGGAAAGGAATCGGGAACGGCCATTTCTTCCTATATGGGATTATCGGGGAAGGCGGAGATCGGGCTGATGAGTCCCATGTAGGACGATAATCGAACCAGAAAGGCAATTTGGTGAAATTTGTGCTGAACTCATTTCTTGTTTTATTTAATTTAATACGGATTTATTTTCTTTTTTTTTTAAACGCCATTCCATTAAACAATCATCCCAGTATCAAAAGCTGATACGCCAACTACAGTCTATCTTATTTTTTCTTTAATTGAATAATTCCTTAATAGCTTTATTCCGCTTATATTTTTTATTTTTATATTAGAATAAAATTAAAAAAATCCTTCACGCTGCTAATTCATTTAATATCTCATCTGCTTAAAAATTTCTAAGTTAAAATGAAGCTTTTATTTAAAAAAAAAAAGATATAATAACTATATATTAAATTAATAAACAGTCATTGAAGATCTCAAGAGGTCCATCTCCGTGTGATTAATTCAGGTCATTTAGTCCTAACTGCGCGCAATGACTGATGGGAGACCTATTTGGCTTTTGAAGTTCCTATGTTTTTTTTAGTCTCTCACGCGAGCCAGCGTTTAATTGAAATAGGACCCAAAGTTGAAGACCCCTATTTAATTAGGCCGGCGTTCTTCTTTTAATGTTTTCCTCCACGTCCTTGCGTTTCATTTTTCTCTTCTTCTGCTAGAAATCATCACGAGATTGTTTTGTTTTTTGTTTTGTTTTTTAAAGACTGGTTTGGTTAAAATTTTGTTTTAAAAAAAATAAAAATCTGGTTTTCATGTCTTTAAAAATGGAACATAATAAAGTAAAAAGGTCTTTGCCAAAAATCTTCTTAAAGATAACTTTCCCTTAAAATATTTTTTTTAAATTTTATAGAATATAAATTATTAGGGAATGTATATTACATATATATATATATATATATAATAATATACATTCCCTAATAATCTATATTCTATAAAATTTTAAAATATCCAAGTAGTTTAATTTAAAACTGAGCATGCGAAATATTACTATTCCATTGATCAGTTTTTTTCTCTTTGTTTCAATATGCGCAAAACGCTGAAACGGCTAGGCGGATTTTCATCAAAATTCTGCTAGTTTCATTTTTATATTTATATTAAAACACAGGCACATTTTAGGCTTCTGATACAAGTATCAGTCCGTCTGTGGACAGATATCATTAGCAACAATCAAAACAATCCCAATAATCGCAACAATTGCGCCTTTTGCATTCGCAGCAATCCCATTTATAATAATAAGGACATTAAAGCAATAATTCAACATAAATTAAACAAAATGACAAAATGAACAAGTTCTGGAATTTATTATTATACGTATCAGAAGCCGTTGCGAAACATTGTGATTGGTTTACTAATCGCTATCCCTACTTTGTTTGGTTTGAATCATCCACTGCCTCGAAAATGATTCCATAATCCACTGTTAAAACGGATGGACTTATTTCTCTAAAATTTGGTGCAAATTGTTTTTGGTCCAATTTCAAATATGACCAATTTAAAATATGACCAAATTAAAATATGACCAATTTAAAATATGACCAATTTAAAATATGACCAAATTAAAATATGACCAA
>JAFIDM010040788.1:0-10833 GCA_023159025.1 Thereuonema tuberculata
CCCCCCCAATCTAAGGTGTCATGCGGACAGTGCCGATGGATGGATGGCACAGGGGTTAAAAGTGAACGGTGCCTCTGGGAAACCAGGCCGAATCCCGGAGTAAATAAAAAAAGGGATTTCCCTACGTACGGGGCATTACGTAGGGTGACTTTTTGCTTCCCCCTTTTCCCTGATTTTATATGGAAAATCTTAATATAAAAACTATGGAGGGCTCTCTTGAAGAGACCTCCGAAAGCACCCCTACTCAGTGTATTAACGAGGAAGCTAGATTTCCGAGACAGTAGAAGAGGGACGGCAAATACCGAAACCTCAGGAGGTTCAAAGTTCTGACTCCGGTAGGGAACCTACAAGGGGAACTTACCGTGAAGATTCAGGACGCAATAAAACGTGCCAGAATTAGTGGCGCAGAAAGAAAAAGGAGGAAGAAGGCTAAGGCAGCAGCCATGGCTGCCTCCTGCGAAACTGCTGGGAGGGGAGTCGGCACAACCGGTGCACGAGGGAAGGGTCGTGGAGGTACTGCTCTGACTGGACAACCAGGAAGAGCTGCCAATATGCTCACCCAAAGAGCACCTGGACCTGCTGCACCCTCAGGTGGGACCAAGGGGCCTGCCACAAAACGTGACAGGTCCCAAGGAAATACACCACCGGAAGCAGTGTCACACTCCAAGAGACAACGGGGACCTCCCTCTAGTAGCACCGGTACATGCAGCTACGCTGATGCAACAGCTGCAGATCCTGCTCTTCAGGTTGCCATACGTAAGGCAAATATAACTGAAAACTTCACTGAAGAAGAGCAGATGGAGTTGTCTTATGCAGTAGGGCGACTCATACACCAGATCCCAGAAGCAGGACAAGTTTCTCGCTTCAGAGGTACAAAACGCAGAACAGAGTACATCTTTGTCACTGCAGACAATATCTTTAGTAGGGACTGGCTCCTTAGTAGAGTCCCTAATCTAAGAATCTGGGAAGGGGTCACGCTTTCCGCAGTGGAAGCCACAAAAATACCCCGTTTGACCAGAGCTATGCTCTGCGTTCTCGGAAAAATTACTGACCGAAGTGAGGCGACCTATCTGCTTGAAAGGCAGAATCCAGGTCTTAAAGCCTCTACTTGGAGAATAATGGAAACCAAAAGAGAAAAACACGGACTCAGGCTAGTCATTGGACTAGATGAGGATTCCGTCAATCAACTGGTGAAAATTAATGTTCGACCATGCATCAATCTAGACGTTGCGGAAGTGACTCTAAAGGAGAGACCTAAATTCCTGGAAAAAGGGACTCCTTTAGAAGACGCCATTAACAGGGAAGGACCATCTCCTAAACCTGAGAAAATGGAAGTCTAAAAACTAGGTAAGTTTGGTTTTTTTTCTACTATTTTAACCTAGTAAATGTGCTTAAATTATGTCTTCTTTTTCTTTTTTACAGATAAACTTACAGCACTGCATAGCGGCTACTGCGGTACTTTCTAAAAGAATCACGGAGCTCAATATTGACTTTGTCCTTATTCAAGAACCTTGGCTCTATAAGGACAAAGTTAAAGGACTGGGAGGATGTGAGGATCTTTGCATTATTGCTTACAGACTACTCCAGGTCTGCAAAGCACAAAAAAATTTTCCTCCTCTCAGAATTTTGTACCAGGGATCTGGTAGCAATCATATTCCCAAGAAATAACAGATGCGACATTGTCATTGCATCTGCTTACTTTGCTCATGAACTAAATTCTGATCCGCCTCCTTCCGAGGTAAAGAAACTGGTTTCTTACTGTATGAACTCTGGATTGCCCCTTCTTCTGGGATGTGACGCAAACTCCCACCACATTGTGTGGGGTAGTAGCGACATCAACACCAGAGGGGAGGCCTTGCTAGAGTTTCTTTCTTCTACTGATCTGGACATTTTAAATGTAGGATCAGTTCCTACCTTCTTCACCCCACATAGGGAAGAAGTATTGGATCTTACCCTTGCTTCCACAAGTCTTAGGACTGAGGTATGCAATTGGAGGGTTTCTCAAGAGATCTCCTTGTCGGACCATCGACATATTCTCTTCTCCTTGAGCACGGAGGTGCTCAGTGAAGACTTATATAGAAACCCAAGGCTCACCAACTGGGATTTCTATAAGGAAGATCTTAAAAGTTACAGGCAGGTTTTACTGCTCTTTATCGAGACGAGTATGGCATAAAAAACTCTGTTTGCTTTCTTACAAATGCCCTCGTCTCTGCTTATCAGCAGAACTGTCCACTTCGTAAAAAACGAAGGAACAACGTAACCTGGTGGAATCCATTCCTGGATAGACTCCGGTCCAAGACCCGAAAACTACTTAATAAAGCAAAACTCAAGGGTACTACGCCAGCTTGGGACTTTTATAAAGAATCACAAAGGAGCTTTAACCCTTCAGGCCGATGAGTTTTTTCACTACACATGTCTCTCAGGCGGTATTTGTTTTTACCCGTTCTCTTCATTTTGTTACACTCTTATTCTATAATTAATTTCTTTTTAATGAAAAGTTTTAGAACTTTGATATTTTTTAAATATGAAAACAATGACTTAATATACAATCCAATCTATTTTATTTATATTTTTTACGAATATGTACCTGGAATAAAAAATAATAAATCATTAAAAATATAATTTTGCGTGATAAATTTTATAGCAATCCACTAAACAAAGTCCAACTTCACAATTTGGGCACCAATAAATGGTTTCCTTTCGCTTACCATCTTTAGAGCAGACAGCACAACGTCTTTGTGGCTTTTTTTTAGTATTACTTGGTGGAATTTTTCTATAAAATGACGCTCTGTCAGCCTTGATGGAGAAGGATTAATTGATGGCCTACCTCGTTTCACACATTCAAATCCAGTATTGATTGACAGCAGTTGTTGAATTAGTTCCAATCTAAATTGTAAATGTTCAGCTTTCTGATCATTACAGGAATTATACAATATAAACCGCATTATGAATTGTTACATTTAAAAGTCTCCTGAATAATTTAATATACCATTTCTAATAGGTAATGTTGCAATTTTTGATCTTTTAAATCAACTCCCCCCATTGACAAATTATACTCTAATACATATTTGAGTTTAATTATTGTTTTTCCATTTTTTTTTTATTGTTTCAGTATTTGCATTATGAAAGGTGGAAATCATTGCAATATCTTTTTTGTCTTTCCATTTCATCACCATTACATCATTACATTGCTCAGCAAATATGTCCCCTTTTTTTAATTTTATGTTTTTAATTTC
Source organism: Thereuonema tuberculata (assembly GCA_023159025.1). Classification (NCBI taxonomy): domain Eukaryota; kingdom Metazoa; phylum Arthropoda; class Chilopoda; order Scutigeromorpha; family Scutigeridae; genus Thereuonema; species Thereuonema tuberculata. Next base: position 3,237 of record JAFIDM010040788.1, read on the forward strand.
TGAAGACACATTTTTTCTATTTAATCTTAATGTTCCAGCTACATTTGTTCCCTGATTTTTTAATAACAAACCAATTTCGGAGAGTTATAGAAATTATCCATCCATAGACATCTGCCCTGATTTAAAAGTGGTTCAATTAATTTTAAAACAATTAACTGGCTACTAAATTTAGAGTCAAGTTCAGTGTCCTGTCCAGTATATGCAATACAATTCCAAAGATAACCTGTTTTTAAATCACATAATTCGAACGTTTTAATGCCAAATTTTGCAGCCTTCATTGGGATATACTGAAGAAACGATAATCTTCCTTTCCACAAAGTTAACGATTCATCAATTGAAATATTGGCACCTGGAGAAAATGCCGACTGAAAATTTTGATTTAAAACCGTTAAAGCAGAACTAATTTTAAACAAATGTTTGGAACCTGTGAATTCATTTTTTTTTAATTATCCGCGAAATGTAAAAATTTCGAAAGCAATTCAAATCTATCTCTTCTCATGGTGTCTGGGAATAATGGGGTTTCAATTAAGCTGCTTCTTGAAAAATATGATTTTAATGTTGGCTTTTGAATAATTCCCATTAGCATACATAATCCAAAATAAACAAGCAGCTCATTCCTGTCTGTCGGTGTGAAGGAATTACACCTTGACAGACCTTACACCTTGGAGTTACACCTTGGAGTCAGCTGATGTGAACCTATAAATTGTTCAGCATAACGATTCGTCTCTATAATAATAATATCCAAAAGCATAACATTGAAAAATAGTAAAAAGCTTTCTAAAATAGAGCTTACTGTTTTTCGGGGTCCATTTTCGCCAGAAAAGTTCACTTTCGTGGGTCTCTATTGAGGACTTACTGGATTCCAGTTCCACGAATAATCCGCACCTGTTGCGGTCGGCAATTGAACACTAGAAATTCCGTCCGAATCAATTTCATCTTCACTATTTTCAGTATCTCCTTCACTGACACAATTGTCGGAATCACTTTCATTGTTTATATTAATGTCTTCAACATCAGAATCATCCAAAATTAATTGGATTTCATCGTTAGTGAGAGCGCGTCGTTTTGTTGAAGTCGCCATGAATCACAAACAAATTGAAAGAAGAAAGAAGCTGAAAGAAAATTCCTTAATTGCTAAACTAGAGCGCGAAAATTTAAAATTGACCAATAAAATGAAAGCTTTTTTCATTGTCTTTCAGTCAGTGGAAAATTACAGATTTCAGCTGTAAAATTAGCCGCGGGCGGCCGCCAATTATCTACCCCTGCAGAGAACGTACCCGTATACGTTCAACCGGCTGAGAGACAGACCCATGGAAACGTACGCGTGTTCGTTCAACCGGCTTGAAGGGTTAAACGTGCCATTAGGCACTCGAAAAGAACATCCTGGAGAGCCTTCTGTGACAACATAGGGACTTTGCCTGTGGCCACAAGGCTCACCAAGGCTTTATCCAAAAGCTCTGAGACGAAACTGGGATCTCTGCTACTGCCCAGTAGGGTTTTTGCCTCATCCGAGGAAGAGGCTTATAGACACGTACTGGAGTTTCATTTCCCGGAATCAAGAGCTTCTGATACTTCCATTCAACATGCACCTCTGAGCAAAGATTTTTCTCTTGCCAAAAGCATTGTCTCTTATGAAAAGGTTAAGCAAGCCATTTCCAGCTTCAAACCCTTCAAAGCAGCAGGAGAGGATGATATTTTTCCGGCTCTTCTAACAAATGGATTGGAAATTATTACTCCTCCCCTTGTGCATATTTATCGCTCTTGTCTATCTGTAGGTTATGTTCCTATGAACTGGAGAAAGACAAGAGTTGTCTTTATTCCAAAGGCAGGACGGTCTGACTATACCTCTGCCAAATCCTTCAGACCAATCAGCCTCTCTTCCTTTTTATTGAAGATCTTGGAAAGATTGGTTGACCGATACCTAAGGGATGTTGCACTTTTGAAACATCCACTACATTGTAGGCAATATGCCTATCAGAAAGGACTTTCTACTGAAACAGCCTTACGCCATCTGGTACATAGGATAGAGTGTTCTCTGTCCCATGGGCAGATGGCCCTTGGCGCCTTTCTTGATATTGAAGGAGCATTTGATCACACATCTTATGACTCCATTTGTAATGCAGCTGAACAGCATGGAGTTGATTCATCTATCATTAGATGGATTAGGAATATGCTGTCAACTTGCACCATATGTGTACGCCTTTCTGGCAACTCTATTTCAACTAAGGCTATGAGAGGTTGTCCTCAGGGAGGAGTTATCTCGCCATTGCTCTGGTGTCTGGTGATGGACTCCATCCTTGAGGAACTTCAGAAACTCGGTTTCTACTCCCAAGCCTATGCGGATGATCTTGTTATCTTATTTGTGGCCTAGATCGTGGGACAGTCTTTGAGCTCATGCAAAGGGCTCTTAGCTGTGTACAGGCCTGGTGCTGCAGATATGATCTTAAGGTCAATCCTAACAAAGCAATCTTGGGAAACTTTACTAGGAAACGAACGTTAGGGAAAACTCTGACTTTAAACCTATTCAACAAACAAATTGATCTTTCCAAAAGTGTCAAGTACCTTGGAGTCATTCTTGACTCCAAACTGACCTGGAATGAACATCTTGATATGAGGATCAAGAAATCCATTGCTACCTTTTGGATGTGCAGAAGGACTTTTGGTTGTTCATGGGGTCCTCAGCCAAAGATTATTTATTGGCTTTATGTGACTCTGGTTAGAACTGCACTGTGCTATGCAGCCATTGTCTGGTGGACTAGAACAAGGCTGAAAACGGCTAGGAAGTTCTTGAGCAAGCTTCAAGGAATTACCAGATCTTTAAAGACGGCACCTACCGCCGCCTTGGAGGCAATTTTGGATCTGCCTCCTCTTCATCTCTTTATCGAGCATCAAGCCAGGAAAACCGCCTTTAGGTTGGTTAATCAAGGCAAATGGTGTGACAACACCTCCTATCACTCCAGTATCTGGAGAGAAGCACAGGACTTATCTCCTATGCTCTCTCTGAGAACTGTTTTGACTGTTAACTTTAACACGATACCTAACTATGTCATTCACTTCCCTTGTAGAGAAGAATTTCTGGCTAAGGGACATGATTTGTTACCTCTCTGATCCTGGAGTATCGTCTGGTTTACGGATGGATCCAGGATTGGAAACAAGACGGGAGCCGGAATATATGGGCTGAGACCAAGGGCTAGCTTTTTCCAACCCCTTGGGATCCATTGCACTGTATTTCAGGCTGAGGTATATGCTATTCTTTTTTGTGCATATGAAAACCTCAACCGTCACTATGTCAATAGGACTATTTATATCTGCTTAGATAGTCAAGCAGCTTTGCATGCTCTGAGCAGTCCTGTTTGCACCTCTCAGCTTGTTGCTGAATGTAGGGAGGTTACCTGACCTAACCTGTCTAGCCAGTACAAATTTGGTTTATTTGTACTGGGTTCCTGGCACTTAGCTATAGATGGAAATGAGAAAGCGGACCTGATTGCCAAAAGGGGCTCATCTTTGACTCCGATTGGCCCGGAACCCTTCTTAGGATTCTCATTAAATCTAGGCAAACAATTACTTGAAGCTGTCCTCGGAAAACAGTTCCATAGGCATTGGATTGCCTCGCATGGTATGAGGCAGGCCAAATTATTTATACAAAGACCTGACCATCACCTTGCAATGTCAGTCTTAAATTTAGATAGAAAACATTGCAAAATGATTACAGGAATTCTTACAGGAATTCTTACAGGACACTGTACTCTCAACAGACACCTTCATATACTTGGCATTACCCAAAGTGATTTATGCAGAAAATGTGGAATGGATCAGGAAACTCTTGAACACATTCTATGCTTTTGTCCAGCTTGGCTTGGAACAGATGGGAGATTTTTGGCAGGATTCGTCTTACCACTAATAACATCTCCACCTTTAATACTAAGGTCATCTTATCTTTCTGTAGGTCTACAGGACTTTTTATGACCACAGAAACTCAACCCCAAGTTAAAGTATAAACAATGGTTTTTACCAATGTTTTATGAGGGGACACAATGGACCCAAATTGTGAGGTCTAAGTGGCAGAACGGCAAGTGCCGACCCTTTATTATCCTTATCCTTAACCCCTCGTTGGGTGTACTCTCGATAGACCCTGACAACGGTTCTGCAGGAAAATTGCAGGGGTTTGGCTATATCGGTTATTGAAGCACTCATCCGTCTGGCACCAACAATGATCCCCTGTTCAAATGCGGATAGCTCTCGGTGTGCTGCCATTTCTGCATCTAGTTTTGCTTACAATGATTGTGTGATATCAAGGAGTCCTGTCCGCCTGCATTCCGAAAACGGAAAGAGCGGGATCTGTCTCATTACGGATAGGGAACGTGATTGGAGGGATGTGCCATGACTTTTGGTTATTGAGTGTAAATTGAAAACTTAGATTTTGAAAATTATCACAGCTGGAAATTCAAAAAACTTCTTCAGCAGACATTTACAAAATTAAACATTGAATATTTTATTTATTTTATTCATTGAATATTGTATCCAAATATTTATATTTCGGTAATCAAATCTCGGTTAATGGTAAAGTTATTTTCCTTGAAAACATGCCTTGAAACGTTTTTCTCAATGTGAATTTCTACAAACTTGTGATAAATCTAGATATGTTCTTAGAAAATTAATGTCAATAATTTGTAGTTATTTAGTAATTACGTAAAGTAAGTAATAAGTCACAAATATGTTTTTCTGTTTAAAACTTCGACGGTGACGCACATGAATGTATGCAAACCGTAAACCAGTTTGTGACAAGATGAAGTAAAGCTTACATAAAGTGCGGACTTTCAATCACAAAATTTACCTTACCATTCCTCAAGGATAATGTTCTAATACTCTGACGTTCTTACTTACATCAGCATAAAATGAATCCTGATTGGATTTCGTTCTGTGAATATTTGAAAGACCCATAGGTCTAAATTACAAATACAATAAAACTTTATGATTTGTCTTAAGAAAAAAGTTCATTTTCTACTGATTCATTATTCTCAATTGAAAAAAAAAATTGCGAAATCGAAATGCATCAACAACAGAAAAACTGTAAAGGGTTTTAACAAATCAAGTAATTCTGGGACTTCACAGAAAACAAACAATGTTTTTATTTTATTTTTTATTTGATTTTTTTTAGAATTTTCGTTTAAGTGTTCGTGTCAATTTATAATCCTCACAACTTAATTAAAAAATGTGTTTTTACACAAAAAACTTGCCATTTTAAAAGTAATTTCAACTTTAAATTAAATAACATAGAAGAAATAATACATAAGCTTTATTTTCATTCAGTTCTAATCAAATCTAAAACTTGCGGAGAACCAAGAATAAAAAAAAAACGACAAAACATTATTATTAAGACGCTGGAGTACCTAATTAAAGTCAATAACTTAAAATCTTTTGTTTTAAAAGAGAATTTGTCTAAAAATACACTACGTCAATCAGTTTGTGATTAATTTTAAATATTATAAACCTATGGTTATGTTGTCAAAATAGAATAGTGTGAGAAACAAAATAATTTAAAAAAAAACATAAATTGATATTTTTGTTTATAAGAAAACAAAGAATGGCAGTGAATCCTGTAAGTGTTGACAGCACGTGCAAGTGAAGTTCTATTAAAATCTCATTTCGATTTCCCTCTCAATTAGACATGGTTTTCAGTGTCCGATTCATCACATATGTTGCATTAAATGTCCTCCTCCTCAGAGCTGGATTCTGTAACTTCCTCTTCTTCTTCCTCATCGCTATAACTGTGCTCTTGATCATGAAAGAAGCCTTTATATATACGGAATTTGAACGGAATATTTTCACTTTTGATGAAATTCTCATAGTAGCTGTTTAAACAAGTTGCTTTCTCATATTCTTTTACAGTTGGGTTCTTCATTCTTATAGTTAATGACTGTAAGCCTATAAAGAAAGATATACAAAGTATAATTTCGTGTTTGAATGAAGCACAAACACACAAAACTAAAAGTTTCTGAAAATGCTTAGGATTACTTTCCTTAAAATATTGTCTTTAAAACCTCTCTTTTTCTTTTAATTTTATTTATTTTTCGGAAGTCGTTAAAAAGACAAAAACAAGAAGTCTATCCTTACTTTATTTCAACAACATCTTCTGAATAACAACAATGGAAATTTTTCATTTTTTGGATACAAAATCACTAAAAATTAAATTCTTATTACTTACATAAGTTACTTAAAGACTATAAATTTTAATCATATCGAGTTGCTCACTAATTAGTGGATTAATGGAAACATTTGTGAAAATTCCAACACCTTATAAGGTTTATGTATTAGCTTGAAACAAACTTCAGTTTATGTACTTCAGATTGGGGAATGCCTATGATTAGAATATAAGTTAAAATGCTAGTATGGTTCCGAATTTTAAGAGAAAAGTATGTGGTTAATACACACGATTTGCAGCAATCACTGAAGAAAGGTGCTGCCGACACTGGGTAGAAATGTTATTTCTTGTATTTCACCAAGCCACTTCACCCAAATAGGCTGCATAATGAACATCGTACTTTGAGAAAGAAGGTATTGGTAAAATGAGATTATTAGTTTCTGACAACTTAGTTGCCATTCGTTTAGATTACAATATGATGCAAGCAAGTTCAGGAACTGAATAGGAAACCGGAGTACTGCAATGACCGATCAAACAGCGACATAGATTTTGTTAGGGCTGCAATAAAAGACTGTCACAGGTCAGACTTTCTCCTCTAGCACAGTTCGTCGTTGTTCGCTTAACACAGGGCTGGTCAATCGCAGATCATTGCTCCTAATTCCTTTACAAATGAATAACATAATCCTCAGACTGCAATAACAGAAGGACCTCAGACGGTCCTTAACACTGACATTGGAATGCTAATTGGCAATTTGTTTTGTTTTTGACGTGTCACAATTCAGTTTCATGCCACAGGACGGTCGCATACTTGTTCGAAAACAGCGTGGTAAAGGATAGGCTTTTGAGATGTGTTTTCCGGAGCATCATACCGGCGCAACGCAAAATGTCATTCTTTGGAAAGACACTGGGCTCAATTCACGATCTTGTCTAAAACGAATTCAGGGAACCATGAACAGCCGCTATAATTCAGGAATGTTTTAGAAATGGAAGTAATAACATTCCTTCAGGGTTTTCCTGGAACAATATTCCAGACGACAATAATGCTCAATTCTGACCCATGAATGTCCAAGACGTCTTCCATTCACGGCAGTTTTCCCCAAGTCTGCATGTTCTCCCGATATATCCCTGATCGTCTCGTCAGCGATATGTTGGAAATTTTAAGCGACAACTTGTATAGATAACAATTTGTCTTCAGTGTTCTACTGAAACATGAGTATTCTGTGACTAAATTACTTTTTATTGGCAAGATTCTTTCCTGGCATTGCATTTTGAACAAACAATAGTGTACATGTATTTTTCAAATCGTATACTATATTTAGTAAATATTAATATTGAAAATATGAATAAAGAAACACAGTGAAGAATCGAATAGCTGAGGGTGTCGTATATCTTCAGCATTAACATGGTTTTGATTTTCACTGTTCATTCAATACAATATCAGTTTTTCTCTATATT
>JAFIDM010040791.1:0-10830 GCA_023159025.1 Thereuonema tuberculata
GAACAGTCAGTCATTGATATGACATTTGAGAGTTTCTAGAATAACTATCTTTAAAAATCTTATTGCTAATTATCATAATGTTTTATCGGAAGACAAAGTTTGGGCGTCACTCCTGGATCATCATATTCCAGAAAGTTTGCCACGACCTGGAATTTTCGGATGGCAGAAATACATGATTATTCAACGAAGCATTTCTGTCGGATTCATCTGGCTGGAGACTTTCTGTGCGCTGTGGGGACAAGGTGCTATTCCATCGTTGCAAAAATTATGATTCTAGACAAGGTTATTGTACTGCTTATGAATTTTTAGCGGCGTTGTATTGGGTTGCTAAGACACATTATGGCAGATGTCAGATTGTGTCGGCTTTGGATTAAAAAAAAAACAAAGAAAAAAGTCCATCTAAACTGAATAACAAAATATCTTTCTACTGAAAAAAGTAAAATACAGGGTGGCCGGGAAGTTTCTGTACCCCCTATTATGTTATTATTTAATTAAGGGGTACGGGAACTTCTATTGCAAATACTATCAGTAAGTAAATGTTGATAGTGAATCACTTTAAAACTCCTGTAGAATAAATTTATTTTAAAATAGAAATTATGATAAGTAATTCAAAAGCTTTAAACATATAAAGCTTTATAAATAAAAAAATGAGCGCCTCGTTTTGGAAATAAGAAGTAATGTGAGTGCTCGAGTAGCACGAAAGTGAAGCAGACGAGAAACTGGTCAGCTCAAATGCGCAATGGGAGAAGAAGCGAAGATACGAAGAAAGAAGAAATGTGAGCTCAATGTGAAGTAACCGGCTAACCAAAGTAAGCTTCAGACGAACGATACGAGAAGATACCGGAGTCGAAGCCTAAACTCAAGCCGAACAACGTAAACCATAAACGAATGGGAAATAGTTTAAGCTACGCAACCATTAGAAGAATTCAAGTCGAATCCATTAAGTAAACGAAACAGCGTTAGAGGAAACAGCAAAATCAAAGGGAACTTCAAATTCATCAAAATTAGCAATAGGAATGTATCTACGAATTATTCAACAATGAACTGTGAGTAATTTATTTTCCTATTAATTAGCGTTTAAAGCAGTGGTCGGCAACCTTTTGTTGTAAAAGGGTCAAATATGTTATGTGGGGATTACTACGGGCCGCACTTGGGCCAAAATGGAAAATCTAATTTAACAACCAAAAAAAAAAAAAGGAAAATCTTAATTTAACAACACGCCTCGCGGGCCGCACCAAATCGCTTCATGGGCCGCGGGTTGCCGACCGCTGGTTTAAAGGAAACAAGATAAGAAGAGCGTATACAAATTATATGTGCAAGTGAACTTTGCCTAAAATGGTGAAATCCCATTATGCGAGTGTTCGGAAGCCTCAAGTATTTTAATTTCTAAAGCCATGAAATTAAAATAGTGAATATTAAGTATTTCATTTCTAAAGTTAAGAAATTAAAAGGAAGATATTATTTTAATTGAACCTTATTATTTCTAAACTGAACTTATTAAATTAAGTGATATTAACGATTAGAGTGCTTGAAATTAAAAATAAATTAAAGTGCGATATCTGAAATAAAAAGTGAATTAGTGCTACAGTGTTTGTGCCTTGAAGTTCAATAAAAGATATCAACGTTTATATTCGATAAGAAAAGAAATTGGATAGTGCACATAAGCAGAGAACTATTGAATTGCAAATTATAAGTGTGCCTGAACAGTGCAAACTGACAGTTATATTTTATATTCGTCATTAAATCATTTCAAGAAGCAAGTTGAAGCTGAATTCAAAAAGACTATATAAATTCATTGAACTATCATCTTAATCCATCTTAGTAATTCCGATAAAGGAATTCCATAATAATAAAAAAAAATATTTCTCTGCCTGATTAATTCTCTCTACAACTCCTTTATTCTTATCACGAACGACATTAGATTGAGACCAGATGTAGACAAATGAATTTATCTCTTAAATTGAGTCTAGACGCACTTTCTGATGATAGTCTGTTTATAAATGCTCTAAGAATGCGACGATGATAACTTGTTTTCTGTTAGCTTTTGATCTTTAAACACAAATCTTTTAGGAATTAAAACTTAAGATTTGAAGTAAAGAAACGGACGGAAAGTGATTTTTTTAGAGGAAAAAGTGATTCGTATATGTATTGGATGCACCCTACCAAGAGTCAAACTTTCCCAGACAGATATATACCAGTGATATGCAGGTCATTTGCTATATAAAGAGAAGCATCAGAATCTTAATGTGTACAGGGTGTCCGGGAAGTTCTCGTACCCCTTAATATAATAACATAATAGAGGATACGGGAAATTCCCTGTATAATAATATGTGTAGAATTGGTGACTGATGGATAAAAATCTTTTTAGGAAGGACCCTTTCATGAGAAAAAAATAGTAAAACTAAAAGTACTAATGCTTGACAGACTTTAATGGATCATATTAAAAGTGTTATTATATGATAGTGCTATTCTTTTGATTGTTCTGAAAATATTGACGAAAACAACTTCCATCCATCCATAGTTTTCTGTCCGAAGACAGGTCCAGTTCTATGGAGGTCTCACATGGATCTCCTAGAAACACCTGGGGAAAGATACTGGGGGTGGTTTCCTGTTGCCTGCCCCCAGGATGCCATTAAGGAATGACGTCAGACCGAAGAGAAAGTGAAGAAGAGGCTGGACAGCACAGGAAAGGAAATTGAAACAGCCATGCCACTGCCGGGATTCGAACCCAAGTACTGGCGCACTGGTCGCCACGGCTGGCCGCCATCGAGACCGCACGGCCACGCCAGCACGTCGAAAACAACTTATCTATTAGAATAATAATTTCCATAAGTCCCTGTAATTTTGGATATTAATACTTTTGTGTTAAATTTCTTTCGTTCGAATTTAATTTTCTTTATTGCTATTTATAAATAGTGGGATAAATAGGGGGTTTGATTGCTTGGGTGCATAAAGGGGGAGGCTGAGGGGGCCCTAGATCCCCCCCCCCACTTCGAAATTTCAAAATATATAGATTAGTGCTATTTCCTTTCGTTGTGTTTTTTGATTCGATAGTACGTTGATGGGATCTTGGTTCCCTCCTCTTGAAATTTTGAAAACGATTTTCTTATTTTGTATGTTGCTGGTCCGTTTTCTAAGTTGCTCCGCTCCACTTCGCAATAAAATCCCATATAAACCACTAGTTGATTAGATACTACTGTGAGGTTATTGACACTTCTTGAAGAAATATTAAATTCGGTCTATATTTTACATGAGACATAATTTGATAGTTTCACTGGAAAAGTTGCAGAAATGAATTCTACAGATGAAAAGAAAATTACATTGTCCAAAACTCAAAAGCTTCACGATAATCTCCTTCGATCGTTTATTTATAAGATAATAATCTTACCTTTGGTCTTTGTGTGCTTGAATTTCTTGACTACCAATTTTCCATTTAAATTCAATGGGAAGATTTCCTAAACAGGAACAAATCAGTGTCACATTGTCTCCTTTCTTTCCTATGTGGTATTGGGATGTCAACTGAATTTCAGGAGGTGCTACAAAATTTCGTATAAATAGTCGTTATTTAATGTTTTATTTTTATAAACGATCAAATTCTGTAGATTTATTAAAATATAAAGATGTTACGCAACATAAAAGAACATGAAAGATTTAATAAAATAAATAGGATTAGAAATTAAAGAAAATAATTATTTAGTATCCCAAAATGGGCAGTCACGATAAGTTTTTATTTTTTTTCTTAAATAGTTAATAATCAATCTTAAATAATTTACTGTTTTTATAATAAATACAAAAAGTCCATAAAATGAAATAATTTAAAAATTACTTAACTACTTAAAAAGACAAGACCTGACTCACTCACTCATTCACTCACTGACTGACTGATCAACGCCCAGCCCAAACCGTTGGACCTAGAAAGCTGAAATTTTGCACAGAGGTTCCCTTTTGTTGACAAGGAATAAGGCCGGATTTTGCGAAATTCCCACGTGTTCGGGAATAACGAGGGTTTATTGTCGCTTTAAAGTTTTCTTATTTCCGAAATTAGTTTCGTAACTATAATTAGCAGACACTTCATATTTGGCATGTAAGTAGGTAATTATAATCCCTAAAACCCTTTTTCAGGATTTTTCGAAATTCCCACGGATTCGGGAATACCGAGGATTTATTTGCGCTTGACAGTTACCTTATTTCCGTAATTATTTCCGTAACTATAATTAGTAGATACTTCAAATTTGGCATGTAAGTAGGTAATTATAATCACTAAAACCCTTTTTCAGGATTTTGCGAAATTCGCACGGATTCGGGAATTAAAAACCCCTTGCTTTCAGTTATAAAGCTGAAAGTTTGCTTCGGTTACTATTGTTAGGTTTCAGGATTTGTTATTGGACAATGAGAACTACACAAATATTGTTGTGCACCAATTGGAGATAAAATATTGTTCTGCACAATAGCGCTACATATGCACCCGGTGGCGACAATGGAACATATACAAATAGTGTTGTGCAACAATTGGAACAAAAATATTGTTGTGCATAATAGCGAAGGGGTTTTCGGGTTAGATATAGATTTGTAATGATCAGATGATTTTTTACGAACTAGAAAAGGTTTGAAGTGATAGGGTTGTGACGTTACAAAATTCGAATAACCTGGAACTAGGGGTGTACACTGAGTAGGACCGTGAGTGGATGGGCAAGCATGGTTCAAAGATACTTCTACGAGGTTTACGGGATAGATATAGGTTTGTAATGGGATCAGATCTTTTGAGTTGTTGTTTTTGTACCAACCGGGAAAGTTCCAAGTGATCTCGCAATTGCAATTTCTTTATCATCCACATTAGGCTATTTGTTTTTTGTAATCCGAGCGAAGAACGGTCGTTTTGCTTGTCCATAATAAATATCGAAAAACTACATATAAAATGGTAAGATATCTATCATTCATTTAAATTTACAAAGTTAAATTTTATTTTGGATTTAAATATTGTAATTCATGATATTATTGGAATGCATTTGTCATTTCTGCCCAGGATAGGCTTTCACTAATTGCTTCTCCTGTTCTATTATTTTGCTGCCTCTCTTTTTTAGAAATTATGATTATCTATATAATTTATAATTTAAATAATTTATAATTATTCAATCAGTCTTTTTTTTGTCTTTGTTCTGACTTCAATCTAATAGGTTTATTTCATGAAATCTATTGGAAATGAAGCTACCAAAGGATCACTGCAATTTAATCAAGATCAAGTTTTTCATTTACATGTAATTTTGTTATTTTTTAACTTTCGGTTTAATTTATTCCCATCATTAACATTAAAGCAAACGTTTATTGTGTTTGTGTGAAAGATAATAGTGACTTACCTTTTAAGTTATTTTAACATTTTACATTTCACGCTGTAGGCCTAAGTAAAAATTCCTGAAAGTGTGTTCTCAATATGGCGGCGCCCAGCTGTCTGTTTAAGTGACAAAGACTCTCACATCTCGCGAGTGATTGTTAACAGTGCTAATTGTGCGATCAGACGTATTGTTACCTAATTAACAAGAACGTGCAGTATGCAAATCTGTGCAGAAAGATGTTCTTTTTCAGTTAGTTGTTAGTTGGGATTTCAGCCATCGTGATGTGTTCATGATTGCTGTGTTTCTGAACTCCGATTCATAGTGAAAGCAAAAAGCTTCTATGATTTTGTGCTTCGTTATTGAGAAGAATCCAGATTGATTTTTCTTGATAAAACCTGTGAAATACATGTGCCAAAAATGTATTTCTGATGATAAGCCGTTCAACGAAATTACTGTTCCATTTTAGAACGTGAGTCGCCATATTGGAATTTATGTGACATGCCCAACTACGAAATGGATTTCCAAGGAAGACATCGTTCCTTCAGATCAACGGAATGCTGCAACATTACTACGTGAGTATAGTTTCACTTTCCCAGAGCTTCGCAGTTTCTTCGTCGTGCCCAGAAGTTTGGAACTTAGTCATTTTGAGCGATGCAGTTAAGGCTTAGTTTGACCTATCGAAGAAAGAACATTCATTTAACTTATTGAATAGTTTTGATTTTGAACTGCAAGACAATTAACGTTAAAGAAATTGCCATAGCTACATTTAGTGGCTATCGCCTAGTTAGAACTGACGTGAACGTAGTTTGATTACTTGTTGGAATTTTCTAAATAATAACAGGAATTCCATTTCTCTTTGTGAGATTGTATTATGCTTTAAAAGGAAAATATTTTATTAAATATTTTTTGTTACACTTTTGCATTAGTTTCTTTACTTCCTTATTAAGCCTTTTTTAATTCGGGATTTTCTAGATTACCAGTTGATGAAATTCTCTGCCGAGGAAAAGTAATTAGGATTATTTTACCCTCGATATATTTATAACTGTTATTTCTCACTCTCACATTTATACGTGCTCTGTGTATTTGAGGTAAAAATTCTCCAGGTTATTTTGCTTTCTTTTTGTTCTACAAATGGAAAATAATTTTTGCTCTTGGTTGATTACTGTCCAAAACTTGTAATTGTTGCATAGAAATATACAGGATAATTTATTTGATCTGCAAATATTTTATATGGTTTTTGATATATCTTAATACTGTACTGTGTACCTAGCAGTTTATAATTAAAAGAAATGAGCTGGAAATACAGAAGTGAACAGTTACTTTTATTCTAATCCTTGTGTTTTATTAGGTTCAAACCTTCAGGTTGTTTATTTTAAAACAATAACCTTCATCTATAATACTGAAATGAGACTTACCAATTATAGATAAGAATATGACTTTACTGATAGGTGTTCCAACATTATTTTCAGCAGTGCAGAAATAGTGTCCTTCAATTGATTTGGTCACGTGTTTTATGTACAGAGTTCCATTCGGATAAACTGACATATCCTGTCTTCCAGAGATTAGCTTTCGTCTACTCTTCGTTCCTAAACAAATTTTTAATTATTAAATGTTTGATAATATTAACTTAGTTCTTAAAATTTCTGGTTTTATATAGGAAAGCATATTCTAATGTTATTGCAGAGAAAATGAAACGCAATCTGTTATAAACAATTTTTAATTATTTTTATATTATATTTTTTTTAAATAGAATAGAAATTTACCTTCAGTTCTCATCCATGTGATTGCTGGAGTAGGCAAACCTTCTGCCTTGCAGTGGATAAATACATCTTCTCCATTTCTTACAGTCATATCTTCAGGTTCAACTATCCATTTTGGAGGAACTGAAACCGAAGATTTCTTAAGAACTTAGGCAAAATAAAAAAAAAAGATGACTGATGTGTCATATTTCATGCAAATGGTGATCTAGGAGTGATCTTTGTTTTCACTTATTATTCCAAAACAATTCGAAGCTGTTTTTTGTTAGCAGAACTTTACTACAAATATTTCATGAGTTTTTAATTTCTAGTGAATAGTGTGGTTTATGACCAACAAAAAGTTAGTTTTATGAAGAGCCACATTTAAATCAAAATCTTCTACAGTGACCTACTGCTTGATAGGCTTTAGCCTACAAAAAAGTAACGGCTTTGTGAGATATAAAAATCATATTTTTACTTTACATTATATTTTTTATATTATATATATATATATATATATATATATTTTTTCATTTGAGCATGGAGAAAACTGATAGAGATGACACGATCATTCAAGTTAAAACTCCATTAAAACAATTCTACCTCTTTCTTTCTGTTCTGTAATACTTCAGAATGCAAGACTTATTATATTAGAGTTTATTAAGTCTTTTGGCAACTATTTTCCTGTGTTGGATGTATGACCCACACAGAGAGCTGATCATTGAGAGGTTTCGACCATTTTCTGGGCTTTTTAAATTTCAATTGAAGTTTACCAACTATACATATTTCAATAATTCTTTTTTGCCGAATTTAATATATAAGTCTGTTAAAGAGTTCTAACAAAAGATAGACTACAACGAAAACAATGCACATTTATTTTAACACAAGCTGTTTAGCAAAAGAACTTCATCTTTTCTCTTTTGCAGAAACAATTTTAAAACTAGAAAAACTATTACAATGGATTCCGGTTTATTGGGCCAACCGGTTAATTTGAGCAGCCATTTATTTGGGACAAAGCTCAAACAGAACGTAATCGAAAAATACCCCTAGTTTTCTGTGCTTTATTGGGACAGCATGCCATTTATTTGGGACAGGTGACTACAGTACTCACTCGAGATTACTTCCGGGGAACGTGAACAAAACTAGTTTTGCGTATCCTCCCTTTTCGCCTCTCTAGTTCTTTTCCTTTCTCCTCCTAGGCTTATCAGAAGCCTGGTTTTGCTTTCCTTTCTCTTTGCTTCTCCCCAGCTCTTCTAGTTGGCGAAAGATTTATTCATTATTCGCCTCAATGTTGCTTTGTCTTCTCAGAATGAACAGTCTTCAACTAACGTCTGTTGTATGCACGAGTATTATCGTTCATAGTGATCCAATGTTGAATTGACAAGTGTAGATTAGATTTTTACAGTGTTTTGAATTTTGAAAATTGTTTTTCGTTTATTTTTTTCAAATTTTAGATCCTCAACAAAATCCTACGTAAAGTCGAAAACACTGCCGTACTCGACAAAGTAAAAGACCATCCTCCCCCTAACAGTCATCGTCATTTGTGCCGAAATATACAATTGCACATCTGATACACCGGGTAGAAGAATAGACCCGCAATTGAAAACAGGAAGCATCCCAAAAACATAAATGTCAATGTAAGGATGCCCTGAATTATGGTTTTCCATTGTAAGTGGACGAAGAGTGTCCGTTAGTGGTCAAATATTGAAAAAGAAGGTAGAGGAGCTAGATAAGAAGCTGGTTATGATGATTTTGGTTAGTTGTTCCGATGGAAATGTAGGAATGAGATCAAATTCAAGTAAGAACATGGTAAAAAATATAGTGCCGATGCTCTAAGTGCAGTAGTATAGTAATCTAAGAAACATCTCTATTACTTCAGAAATTTTGTGCAGATGATATCTACAATGCTAATGAAACAGGCTTGTTTTATCGTGCCATCCCGAATGGATCCCTGTTCTACGGATAAATAGCACTTCTTGCTCAAAAAGAGCAATGGATCGTATTACTGTGTTATGTTTTTCAAACATGTCAGCAACTGATAAAAAGAAACTGTTGATTATTGAGAAAATGCAGTACTCGATACTTTAAGAAGTTAATAATGAACATTCTACCGGTCGAGTTCCGCGCTAATAGGAATGCATGAATGACTTCCAATGTTTTTAGGCAATGGTTAATGAGGTGGGATGTGGAATTACAGAGGAAATCAATAAAATTTCTTCTAGTTCTTGACAACTGTGCGGCACATACCTAAGTGTTCAGTGTGTTTAAAAAATATCCAACAGGAATTTCTGGCTGCCAACACAACATTCCTGGTGCAGCCAATAGATATGGGAATCATAACAAATTGAAGATGTTGTAATATGGAAATTTAGTGAACCAAATCCAAGAAGTGAATGAAGACAATTTACTGATATTGTCTTCCACAGCCAAAGAAGTGAGTGCAAAGGTTAACGTCCTTCAGGGGATACAGTTTTTTGTTGATAGTTGGCGAGAAATAAGTAGCAGGACAAATCAGAACTGTTTTTCTCAAACAATTCAAACTTGGAGATAGAAGCTGTTTCAAAACAACTAGCAAGTTGCTAACTACAAAGAATTTGAAGTTGGCTAAATAAATAAAAGAGAATTTGAATTTGAATAAATTCCTACGTCAATGACAAATTAAAACTTGAAGAGTAAAAACGAGCATGATTTTATATAAATTAAATTTTTAACGTTCACTCATTTTCTCTAATATGTTGTGCATTTTGTTTTAAATAGGATTTTTTGGGGAGCACATTGAGGGCAACGTATCAGCGGACAGCTCATTAATGATGTCGTTGGGTATTTACAATGAGTGAAAATGGAAAGTTCTGCATGAAGAGTACCTGTATATTAAATATTTGGCTCTTATTTTTTCTGAAAATATTTAAATAAACACTTCATAGCTCATCTAAACTGAAGTTTTATCTTTTTAATATCATTTCAACTAAACATGTATTTATCTACAGTATGTAGCACTTTGGGGCAACCTCTTAATCGGGTAGAATCGCACTAGTCTCGATGGGTCCCAAATACCGGAATCCAAAGTATTTTAAAATTCAATAATCACTTAATTTTAAAATCTTAAACTACATGTAACCTTAATCAGCATGAGCCTAATATCAATAAACATTTAATTTCTGCAAGTAAAAGCTCGAAGTTAACTTTTCTAAAAAGACTTTTTTGCTAGCCTATCATTAATTTTATTGTGACATAATTTCCATTTCAGAAAGTAGCCATGGAGCCTAATTGCAAGCAGGTCAACACAAAAATAAACAAAGCTAAAATAGTTCATTACTTCAGATATTTTAAAATTTATAGAGAGTATTGCTTTCGTTTACATACATATTATCCCTTGTTCCAACTTTTCCATAATATTTATTTTCTCCATCCATTTATATGTTTTGAAATAATCCGAAATAAAAGTGAAAAAAAAAGAAAAAAAACTTTCTTCTAAAATTACCATGAACTAATAACGATGTTGTATATGATACGGTTCCTGCATGGTTTCTGGCATTACATGTGTAATTTCCACTGTGTTCAGCTCGAACTGGATCAATCGAAAGAACACTGGAATATTCATCAAAATCTCGAACATTTACTGAGAGTTCATTGGGAATTGGTTGATTATCTTTTAACCAAGTGATAGTTAAGGGTAAATCTCCTCTACTGACAACACACGACACACGAATTAACATTCCAGGTAATATGTTACCTTCTTGCAATGTGAATGGCACTATTTTAGG
>JAFIDM010040795.1:0-10828 GCA_023159025.1 Thereuonema tuberculata
TCTTAACTTTCGGTTTTAATGAAAATAAAAAATATAAATATTTCAAAACCTTGATGTTAGTTTTAATTAAATTTTATCAGGGATTAAAAATTGAATTTCTCACAAAACTCCCTCTGCTTTGAACATATTTAACTCATTACTTCAATCCTAGTAGTTCTTTGAATCTATTTAACTTCGTAGCTGTCAAAGGCTTTGTTAATCCATCGGCAGTGTTCTTCGTGGATTCAACATATTCCAAGATTATCTCTCCGTTATCAACAGCTTCCTTTACGATGTGAAATTTTATGTCTATGTGTCTGCTTCGATTCTTATTTATTTTTCGGTTTCTATTTCCGCCTCATCTTCACTACTAGTAAACAGATGTGTCAATCTTCTTATTCGCTCCGCTTCCTTTCTTTGTGCTTCCCTGTTTGTAGTCGGTGAATTTGCGTCATCTTTATTCAATGACGTACCGTGACTTTGCTTGCGAGCTGATTTAGTTCCTCTTGATTGACTTTCTTTACATTGGTCGTATTGTCTACGTTTAAGTGATTTCTGACGTTTTTCATGTTCTTGAATCGTAAAGTGGCAAGTAGGAATACCAGTCTTCTGTTGCCTTGTGGTTTTTCCCGATCTAAGTTTCATGCCTTGGTCTTCGCCACGATTAGATTCATCAGATCCATCTTCTGATTCTCGAACTAATCCAGTTTCATTTTCTGTGTCTTCTGACTCACTTGATTCATCTTCCGACTCAGGAACCTTTTCTGTTTCCCTTTCTTCGTCTTCTGAATCACTTGATTCGTCCGTTTTAGTCTTCGGTGACGAGAAGGCTTCCACGTATTCTTCTGACGTAACCTCTTTGGTTTTCAGAATGTCCACTCCCAATGAGTTTTCATTTACGTACGCATTCCTCGTTTCTTCAATGCTACGCTTCCCAGGGATCCAAATTTTATATCCCCTCACCTTTGGAGAATAACCCACGAATATTCCTTTAATTCCTCTTTCGTGGAATTTAGATTTCCTTTTAATCTTAGGAACTTTTACATACGCCACACTTCCGAATTTCTTCAGATGTTTCACGCTGGGGCAGTATTTGTTGTCGTTCCAAACCATTAAGGGAATTTTATCTTTAATTGTATTGCAGGGTGTTCGGTTAATCAAATAGTTTGAACATTCGATAGCAAATATCCAAAAACTCAGAGGTAGCTTGGATGCAATTAAAAGAGTCCTTGCGGTGTCTAGTAAAGTGCGATTGAAGCGCTCCGCAATTCCATTACTCTGTGGACTGTAGGGACTTGACTGAGAGTGTTTAATGCCCTTCTTTCTCAGATAATCTCGGACATCATCGTTGATATATTCCCTGCCTTGATCCGACATGAGACGCTTGACTTTCTTATTCATGTGGTTCTCGATGAAGTCTATGAAGTTCTTTATCTTCTCAGGTACTTCAGTCTTTGACTTGATCAAGTAGACAAAACTTCTTCGGGAGAAATCGTCAACGAATGTCAATATGTATTGGGATCCATAAATATTATTGATATGTATGGGGCCACATACATCAGTGTGAAATAATTCCATGGTTTCACTTGTTCGAATCTCGTTTAACCTGTGATGATGGGCACCAGTTAACTTCCCCAACTTGCAAGATTCGCACACTGTTTTAACATTTACTGCTTTGATATCCACTCCTCGCAAAGGTTTGTCTTTCACTATTTTGTTCAACTTCTGATAAGACAAGTGTCCCAACCTTTCGTGCCACAAGGTATCTCTGTTGTCATCTAACTTTATATAGGCTTTGTGTTCCTTGTGTTTAACTCTTACTTTGGCATGAAATAGTCTGTTGTTGAGATATCCTTTAACAACTTTCCTTCCTTGCTTGTCAGACACCATATACTGGTTCCCTTTTATAGTTTGGATAAATCCTTTAGTAGCCAGTTGAGTGGAGGAGATAAGATTTACTCCTAACTCAGGAACATGGTAAGTATTATGCAGCGACAAAGTTACAATTCTATTGCGATTTATATAACATGATAAAGTCACAGTGCCTTTTCCTACTGCTTTGATAGGACTCATGGAAGCTCCATGGATACTGATTGGTTCAGGTAGCTTATCATAATCTTCAAAGTCATCTTGTTTGCAGCAAATGTGGTTCGTGGTTACACTGTCCAACAGCCAAATGTGATCTTTCATGTTGGCCAACATACATTGTGGTTCCGTTGCCACGGTCACTACGCCTGCATACTTACCGCTCTTTTGATCACCTCTCTTTTCTTTATACTCAACTTTTCCTTTCTTGGTACTGGATTTCTTCAATTTGCAATTCCTTGCAATATGACCATGCTTGTTACAGATGAAACATTTCCGTTTATCTTGATTTCTGTCGGTTTCTGATTTATAACTGCACATGTCTATTTCACTTGAGTCACTTTTCTCCTTGCGCTTTCTTTCCACATCGTGCAATATTTTGTCTACCAGGACATCAAATGTAAACTTAGGAGTATCCTCCAATAACATTAACCCTTGGGCTGTCGTATCATATTGTGGAGGTAAACCTAACAAAAGTATCCAACAGATTTCATCTTCTGGAATTGATCCACCGATCTGCTCCAGTTCTCTAACAGATAATTTAATATTCATGATCATTTCTTCAATATTGTGATTATTCTTAGAATTGGCTATTTCATAGACTTTTCCTTTTAGTCTAGTTATTTTCAATTTGTCCACTTTATTATACTTTATTTCTAGTTCATTCAATAAAACAAAAGGATCACTTTCTTCCTTAATTAGTAATTTGTACCTGTCCTGTAACAAATTTACTATGGCTCCATAAGCCTGTTCTGATTTATCTTTAATCTTTCTCTTTTCTAATCTGTCTTCAATTTTCTCTATTTCCTTAAGATTTGCAGCTTTCCATAAGCCATCTTTCATTAAAGAGTTTTTCATATATATTCTCCAAACGGTGTAATTCCTACCGTTAAATAAAGGGACCTTGTTCTCACTTTGAGCCATATTTGTATTTAACACGTTTATCAGTTTTAATCTTTTACCTTCTTACTCTTGTACTAACGCACTTGCGCAGTGGAAGCGTAGCCACTGTAGCATAACCTAAAAATATAATACTGTGGGAGGATTGTATATGAATATAATTGTCATTGAGGTTCCACACAAAAAATTTTCTAAACGGCATTTTAATTTATTTACTTGCCTGTACTGGTTTAGCAGAGCATATTAAGTCTTTAAGAGTAAGGAGAAAATGAAAAGCAAAACTGATAAAAAACTTAACTTGTTTTATACTCATTAAACAAATACAAGATGTGAAACAGTTGTTTCAAATAGTCTATGAATCACTGAAAGTTCACTGAAAGTTCTTTACTTTAAAACTTAAAGTTCCTTTAAATCTTTCTTAACATCAACTGTTCAATTAACAACATTGATAAATGGCTATTTTCATCTAGTGTGATAATTACTGAAGTTTATCTTAATGTATAAACTCATTAACACATAGAATTTTCTTATGTCTCATATGTCTTTTAACTTGTATGAGATGGCTATAAACAATGTTCACTGTATGTGCTATATTATTACTTAATTATATGAATGTTTAAGTAAACTTGATTTCTCCAATCCTTTCTTGACTAAACATTCTAGTATTATAATCTTTACCAAAACACTCTAAACAGTTTATAATCATAACTTGAATATTTCAATCGAATTATCTTTGACATCTTTTATTTATTCATAGTGTACTAATATGATTAATTATATAAGACCATCCACACAATTAAGAAAGATATCATTTATAAATCAAGATATAATCACAGTGACATGTTTCGAAATTCATCGTCAGACTATAAAAAATAATAAATATAAAACGGAAAAACACATAGGCTTATAACAGCCGCACAAAACAGAACATCGTAAGTAATAAACAATCATTTACATAATAATTAATTAATGCAAGTTATAATCTAATACTCCTTTGATAGATAGTTCATTATTATAACAATTGGTGGTTTTAATAATGATTGACTCGTAGAATTTCCGCAAATAATCGTCCTTTTGTTGGCCATAAACAATTGGCTTGTTTGTCATAGGCCTGTGTCCGGTGTCTCTTTGATGCCTTGCAGTTAGATATTTGAAATCTCTATTTTGAATAGCAGTATCGTGCTCATTCATTCGAACACTGGTCCGTCTTCCTGTTTCTCCTACGTATTGACAGTTAGGGCCTCCATTTTCACATTTTATTCCATAGATTGTGTAGAATTTGTCCAAATTATTGATTTTCTTCTTGTTACTGTACATTAACTTTTTCAATGGTGTTTTGAGCTTTATAAGCTAATTTTATGTTAAATTTTCCTAGTAATGGTGCTAATCCAGCATTAATGTCCTCATCAAATGGTAGTGATATGTATTTTATTTCAGCTTTATCTTCTTTATTGATGTGCATTTTATGTCTGTTGTCCTTTAATGTTTTGTTAATCACCTTATTTATGAAAGTCACAGGATAATTATTGTAAGTGTAAATATTACGTATATTTTGTAATTCTTGTATAAGTAATATTTCATTGCTACAGATATTAACTGCTCGATTAATGGTCCATCGTAATGAGTTGATCTTATATCTCGATGGAACCGCAGCTGTGAAGTTCAGTGTAATATCTGCGTTGGTTGTCTTTCTAAAAATTGTAGTTTCAAAACTCTGATTACATCTTGTGACTAAAACATCGAGAAATGGCAATTTACAATCTACTTCATTTTCCATAGTGAATTGAATATCTTTGTTAACACTATTAAAAACAGTTAAAATTTCATTAACATAATTCTTATTAAGAATAACAAATGTGTCATCTACATATCGACAGAAATAATCAATATTATATTTTATAATATCCTGTTCCCATAATTTATTTTCTATACATCGTTGAAATAATTTAATAATTTTAATAATTTAATAATTAATTTCCCATAATTTATTTTCTTTGACATCGTTGAAATAATCTTTAAAATAAAACTCTTGCTAATAAACACAAATGTTCCTGTATAAATACTTAAATCCTTTCAACTTTACAGTTCTTTAACTTTAGTTGATTCAGTCCAACATTTGTAATAAGTCGATTTCCCTTGACTTTAATAAATCCTAGCATTAATGGTTTTACTTGAAATGAATAACTTTACTATTTCTTTAATCAACGAACAAATGTTTATGTGTTGGTAATGTTTAATCTTTAATGTTCATTAGTATACGTTCCGCTTTGTCCTAAACTTCATTTTCTTGTGTTCGAAATTCTAACGATGGCTCCTTTTCAAATTCTCGATGGGTGAAGTAAAATAGAAATCCTACTTACAAAAGTTCAGCAACAATCCATCAATTTTCCGTCAATCCCTGTCAAACGTCGAAGATAATACCTAGGCATAATTCCACTTGGGTCCGCCAGTCCTCATTTGCGAGATTCATCTTTGGGCCTAACCGTTTATTAAGAATTAATTTAACTTTACCATTAATCCTTACTTATTTAATTCTCAAGGCCGTTCGCCTTTTACTGAACACAATATGAGTTTAAAATCAAAACTAATTTATAGCACAATCGGAAGGAACTCATCCGATTCCCATTTTAAAACCTTAGCATCCTTGCTATTCCGGTTTTCATCGTAACGCCATTTTTACGATCTTCTAGGATTCACCATTAACAATTGAACGTCCGCGTTCATGCTGTGTTCAACACATCCATTGTTCTCACGTGCTTACACACAACAAAAGAACATACTCTTAACTTTCGGTTTTAATGAAAATAAAAAATATAAATATTTCAAAGCCTTGATGTTAGTTTTAATTTAATTTTATCAGGGATTAAAAATTGAATTTCTCACAAAACTCCCTCTGCTTTGAACATATTTAACTCATTACTTCAATCCTAGTAGTTCTTTGAATCTATTTAACTTCGTAGCTGTCAAAGGCTTTGTTAATCCATCGGCAGTGTTCTTCGTGGATTCAACATATTCCAAGATTATCTCTCCGTTATCAACAGCTTCCTTTACGATGTGAAATTTTATGTCTATGTGTCTGCTTCGATTCTTATTTATTTTTCGGTTTCTATTTCCGCCTCATCTTCACTACTAGTAAACAGATGTGTCAATCTTCTTATTCGCTCCGCTTCCTTTCTTTGTGCTTCCCTGTTTGTAGTCGGTGAATTTGCGTCATCTTTATTCAATGACGTACCGTGACTTTGCTTGCGAGCTGATTTAGTTCCTCTTGATTGACTTTCTTTACATTGGTCGTATTGTCTACGTTTAAGTGATTTCTGACGTTTTTCATGTTCTTGAATCGTAAAGTGGCAAGTAGGAATACCAGTCTTCTGTTGCCTTGTGGTTTTTCCCGATCTAAGTTTCATGCCTTGGTCTTCGCCACGATTAGATTCATCAGATCCATCTTCTGATTCTCGAACTAATCCAGTTTCATTTTCTGTGTCTTCTGACTCACTTGATTCATCTTCCGACTCAGGAACCTTTTCTGTTTCCCTTTCTTCGTCTTCTGAATCACTTGATTCGTCCGTTTTAGTCTTCGGTGACGAGAAGGCTTCCACGTATTCTTCTGACGTAACCTCTTTGGTTTTCAGAATGTCCACTCCCAATGAGTTTTCATTTACGTACGCATTCCTCGTTTCTTCAATGCTACGCTTCCCAGGGATCCAAATTTTATATCCCCTCACCTTTGGAGAATAACCCACGAATATTCCTTTAATTCCTCTTTCGTGGAATTTAGATTTCCTTTTAATCTTAGGAACTTTTACATACGCCACACTTCCGAATTTCTTCAGATGTTTCACGCTGGGGCAGTATTTGTTGTCGTTCCAAACCATTAAGGGAATTTTATCTTTAATTGTATTGCAGGGTGTTCGGTTAATCAAATAGTTTGAACATTCGATAGCAAATATCCAAAAACTCAGAGGTAGCTTGGATGCAATTAAAAGAGTCCTTGCGGTGTCTAGTAAAGTGCGATTGAAGCGCTCCGCAATTCCATTACTCTGTGGACTGTAGGGACTTGACTGAGAGTGTTTAATGCCCTTCTTTCTCAGATAATCTCGGACATCATCGTTGATATATTCCCTGCCTTGATCCGACATGAGACGCTTGACTTTCTTATTCATGTGGTTCTCGATGAAGTCTATGAAGTTCTTTATCTTCTCAGGTACTTCAGTCTTTGACTTGATCAAGTAGACAAAACTTCTTCGGGAGAAATCGTCAACGAATGTCAATATGTATTGGGATCCATAAATATTATTGATATGTATGGGGCCACATACATCAGTGTGAAATAATTCCATGGTTTCACTTGTTCGAATCTCGTTTAACCTGTGATGATGGGCACCAGTTAACTTCCCCAACTTGCAAGATTCGCACACTGTTTTAACATTTACTGCTTTGATATCCACTCCTCGCAAAGGTTTGTCTTTCACAATTTTGTTCAACTTCTGATAAGACAAGTGTCCCAACCTTTCGTGCCACAAGGTATCTCTGTTGTCATCTAACTTTATATAGGCTTTGTGTTCCTTGTGTTTAACTCTTACTTTGGCATGAAATAGTCTGTTGTTGAGATATCCTTTAACAACTTTCCTTCCTTGCTTGTCAGACACCATATACTGGTTCCCTTTTATAGTTTGGATAAATCCTTTAGTAGCCAGTTGAGTGGAGGAGATAAGATTTACTCCTAACTCAGGAACATGGTAAGTATTATGCAGCGACAAAGTTACAATTCTATTGCGATTTATATAACATGATAAAGTCACAGTGCCTTTTCCTACTGCTTTGATAGGACTCATGGAAGCTCCATGGATACTGATTGGTTCAGGTAGCTTATCATAATCTTCAAAGTCATCTTGTTTGCAGCAAATGTGGTTCGTGGTTACACTGTCCAACAGCCAAATGTGATCTTTCATGTTGGCCAACATACATTGTGGTTCCGTTGCCACGGTCACTACGCCTGCATACTTACCGCTCTTTTGATCACCTCTCTTTTCTTTATACTCAACTTTTCCTTTCTTGGTACTGGATTTCTTCAATTTGCAATTCCTTGCAATATGACCATGCTTGTTACAGATGAAACATTTCCGTTTATCTTGATTTCTGTCGGTTTCTGATTTATAACTGCACATGTCTATTTCACTTGAGTCACTTTTCTCCTTGCGCTTTCTTTCCACATCGTGCAATATTTTGTCTACCAGGACATCAAATGTAAACTTAGGAGTATCCTCCAATAACATTAACCCTTGGGCTGTCGTATCATATTGTGGAGGTAAACCATACAAAAGTATCCAACAGATTTCATCTTCTGGAATTGATCCACCGATCTGCTCCAGTTCTCTAACAGATAATTTAATATTCATGATCATTTCTTCAATATTGTGATTATTCTTAGAATTGGCTATTTCATAGACTTTTCCTTTTAGTCTAGTTATTTTCAATTTGTCCACTTTATTATACTTTATTTCTAGTTCATTCAATAAAACAAAAGGATCACTTTCTTCCTTAATTAGTAATTTGTACCTGTCCTGTAACAAATTTACTATGGCTCCATAAGCCTGTTCTGATTTATCTTTAATCTTTCTCTTTTCTAATCTGTCTTCAATTTTCTCTATTTCCTTAAGATTTGCAGCTTTCCATAAGCCATCTTTCATTAAAGAGTTTTTCATATATATTCTCCAAACGGTGTAATTCCTACCGTTAAATAAAGGGACCTTGTTCTCACTTTGAGCCATATTTGTATTTAACACGTTTATCAGTTTTGCTTTTCATTTTCTCCTTACTCTTAAAGACTTAATATGCTCTGCTAAACCAGTACAGGCAAGTAAATAAATTAAAATGCCGTTTAGAAAATTTATTGTGTGGAACCTCAATGACAATTATATTCATATATATTCCTCACAATTACCCTATAAATAAATTTCTCTTTGATCATTAATATTTTATATTTAATTCTAATTTCTTGCTTTTCTGTTTGTGACTTAGTATTAAAATTGTTAAAAATATTATTTAGTATTTTGCTTAATAACTTATTCGCACTATTAATCTGAGACTTATTTAAAAAGATCCAGCAATCCAAAGCGTAATTCAAAACAGAGTCAACAAGAGACTTGTAAATCAGTAATTTTGTTTACAGGAAAATAAATTTCTTATATGTGTAAATAAATAAGTGTAGGAGTGTAGTTTCTTGATAACTGAATTATAATGGGTATCCCATATAAATTTATTATTTATTTGAAGACCAAGATATTTTTGTTCACAAACATAGTCAATTTTATCACAATTACATCTTATACTATTTTTAGAAATTAGATTTAAACAATTAAAATTGTGCAAAGTAAAATGAGAATCATTTGAAACAATTTTATTTTTATTTTTAATGAGCATTACTTTTGTTTTTTTGTGGTTAATAATCATTTTATTGTTTTTAGCCCAAGTAGTGATATTATTTAAATCCTCTTGAAGAAGACTTAAAGCAGTGAAGTGATTTTTATCGCTGGATAAAAGAGCGACATCATCTGCATAGATGAAAATTTTAGAATTTTTAATGGAATCACTTATAGAGTTTATATGTAATGTAAATAATAATGGGCCCAAGTTCGAACCCTGAGGGACTCCAGTTTTAACATTGTATAGATTGCTTATGCTATTTTTTAATTTAATTCTAAATTTTCTATTTTTTAAGTAATTTTGTAACAATTTATGAATTTGTCCTCTAATACCCATTGAATATAACTTTTTTAATAGGAGATGATGATTTACGTTGTCAAAAGCCTTTTTGAAATCAATATAAGCAATATAATTTACTTTACCATTGTTTAAATTTTCGTTGATTTGTGTGATAAATTTTTCTAATAGACTGGTCGCACTATTATTTTTTTGATAAGCAAATTGATTTTTGTTTAAAATATTCATTTTATTAATATAATTATATATTGTATTTGTTAAATAAGTCTCAATAATTTTTGAGATGTTTGAGAGTAAGGAAATTGGACGATAATTTTCAAAGTTTTCATGGATTCCACCTTTATAAATCGGGATTACATATGCAATTTTCCACAAATTAGGGAAAATTCCAGTGGTATAGATGTTTTTAAAAATTTCAACAGTTAGTAGAGAAAAAATATCTTTAAACTTTTTTATGTCAGATATAGTGACGTGATCACACCCTGTAGAAAAATTATTTTTCAGTTTATCAATAATATGTTTCATGTCACTGGAATTTGGATTTAATAAAACCATAGAATTTTGAACTTCCTTTTCATTATATTTACAGTGATTTAGAGAATATGCCTGATTCTTGTCTTTATTTTTCTGCGTGAAAATTTTTTTAAAATTTTGATAAATTATGTTGACATCGAAATTATGTAAAAGTTTATTTATTTCCAAATTTTCCGATTTATTTTGCTTATAGTTAATTTCGCTATTTATAATTCTCCATACATTAGCGTTTGAGTTTTGATTACTTTTTATGATTTTTCGATAATAATCTTTTTTAGCTTTATTTATATAGTTTTTTAACCAGTTTCTCTTTTTTTTTTTATAATTTAATTCATATTTTTTGTTAGTTTTGTTATTTTTATATCTTTGGAATAATAAGTTTTTTTCCTCAATATGTTTCAGTTTATCATAATTCATCCAAGTATTTTTAAAAGTTTGATCAATTGGCTTTCTTTTGCTGTTGTCATTATTTATTTTATTTTCGTATTCACGTCTGTTTTTCTGACAATTATAAGGCTTCTGTTGGGCATGTTTTATTATTTTCATTAATTTATTCAAGTATATATTTGGATCCAAGTAATAATTATTTTTTATTTCATTTATTAATGTG
>JAFIDM010040796.1:0-10827 GCA_023159025.1 Thereuonema tuberculata
GAATCCCTGCATTTTCACTGAAAAAGAGTTTAGCAAATTTACATTCTCTAAAAGATTACCGTAGTCTAGGAAAACTTTGAATTTCCTTACAGTGCAAACTTTTTCGTTATTAGATACGACATTTTATCAATGAAATATTCTGTTTTAAATACATCAAGAAAATATTTACAAAGATATTTTTTTAAGAAAGCAAATTTGAATTATCATTTCAGATAAATATTACAATTCATTTCATCTGAAAAAAATTATTTCAATCGCGAAAAATTTCATTACAGTCGGACCTCCATTTAACGAACCTCTATTTTGCGAATTTCTCTATTTTCTTTTCTTCGGAACCAAGAACATTTTGCTAATTTCTCCTTAAAAGAACCTCCAAATAGCGAAGTTCATTTTCTATTTAACGAACTTCTTCGTGGTATATATATATATATATATATTTTTTTTATCCTTGAAATGTTTTTATTATTATCCCTTAGAGGAAATAAAAGAAATTTGGATACAGCTCAGAGGACAAAGAACTTATTAACGATGATGTGCTGATTGATGATTATCTTTCACTTGATTTTGAAGTTGAGACCTCGCAAACACTTACTGAATCGGATATTTTAGACAGTGTGAAAATTAAAAACAATACAGCTATGAATTGCGGATGAAGATGAAGATGATGAAAATGGAATTGATCATGATGCAGAAATAATAATAAAAAAAAAAACCCTTCGTATGACGAAATGATAAAATCATTTGAAGCAATCCGACGCGGATAACAATTTGAAGAAAATACTGAAGAGGTTTTTAGTGCATTGCAAAGATGCGAGACGTACTATGAGCGAAAACACTTTTTCAAAAAAAAGAAAAAAAAAAACCTCAGACAAAATTAACAGACTTTATTAGTAAAATTTAAGTATCCAAATGGTAATATATGCTTCATGTCATTAAAATTATTACTTTTTTTTAATAATATTTATTTTTTATATATTTTAAATCTGTTTTATGTAGTTTAAAGTAATTTTAAAAGTTGAATCTCCATTTAACGAATTTTCTATATAATGAACTTTTTTTCGGGATTTAGGGACTTCGTTAAATAGAGGTCTGACTGTACTTCAAAACTTTTAATTTGAGTTATTAGGTCTTCTACCACAAAATTGCTCTGCAATCCAATCTTGCCTGCAATCGAGGTAAGAGCCAACCTTCTATCTCAAAAAGCTTTGGTATTACATATACAGTGCAACTTGGATAATTCGAACGTCTTTAATTCGAAATCGTGGTTAATTCGAAGATTTCTCTTGGTCCCTTGAACTTCATATTAAATCAATGTTAAAAAATCGTGGATAATTCGAAGTTCAACTTCTTTAATTCGAAGTTTTTTATAAAAAATTTCGAACAATCATAACTTTTCGGCGTTTCATCGTTAAGAAATTCGGCACGTGACAACTGAAATCCCTTCCCACCACCGTTCGACACGTGACGCTTCAGACACCATTCGAGCTTCCTGCTGTCAGTGTCACTATGTCTTTCAGTAAACCACGCGTGTACAAGAATTTAACGTTCGCTGCAAAGGTCGCCGTCATTCACGAGGTGGAAAAGGGTGTGAAGAGGAAATGCCAATCACTTCATCGCCGGTGGCGCTTTTTCATTTGGGCGAATTTCGTCGGTACATTGAAGGACAAACCAACGTAAGTGAAGCTGTTTTCCGTTCACTAAACATGCTTGATAATTTTGTTAACCTTAAGCGACTGAATTCTACAAAGCAATCAGACATTGCACAATTTTTTGAAAAACTATAATTTTCTGTATTGAATGTAATATGTACTGTAGCTTACATAGTATAAATCTTTTTTTGTTTACATACATATAGTGTTTAAGTCTATCATACCATGATCTTTCTGAATAAATATTTACTTATTGACAGAATAATGTTTTCAAGCATTCAGTGGACCTGAAATTAAAGTTAAAAGATATAACTTCTTTAATTCGAAGTCTTGGATAATTCGAAGTTTTGTAGTGGTCCCTTCAGCTTCGAATTATCCAAGTTGCACTGTATTAAGAAATTCATCCCCCTCTCAGTCTTAAAATGAGCTTTTCCCACGGACGTCATTAAGCGATGAATAGGTTAGGATATACTTTAGTGTGTTTTAAATTTTGGTATTTCACTGTTTCAACCCTTAAACCTTATATTCTTAACATTATTTTAAGGAGAGTTGAGAATAAGATTAGGATTTACTTCAATAAATGCAGGGAATAAATCAATATATTCAATCGACAAATTTCAATAAATTTTCAATATTATTTAGTATCCAATCTGACATTAATTTGATTTCATATTTTTCTAAAACCTTTAATACCTTTCTGTTTTCTTATCTTTGAATGTCTCTTCAACAGTTGCTGCCGTCAACAGAGAAATCACGAAACATTCAGTCGAATCATCTCACATCACGTTTCATATTGTCAATAAATTTAATCAATTAGTTGTATGGAATAATAATATTATGGCTACTGATTGATTTTGAGATTTATGTAGAGAGGATAGTATTTTTTGATTATCTGAAGCTCACCTATATTGAGCACTCGCATTTACACATGGACTCCATCAAAACTGAGTTTACGCTAAAGAACCTACATAAAATGTATTTAGGTATAAATGTTCTTTGTTTATGCATCGCAATGGCGGAAGGACATCTTCGACAGTATTTTGTATACAATTGCTGAATTATATCTCCTCTTTTTAAAAGAAAATAAATTTTCTCGTTTAAAACATTTGTATTATACTAACTTTATTACCCTTATAAGGCTCAAACGCCAGCTACGACTAGACCCAAATGGCTTCCAATAACCAAAAAGTACAGAGAATTCTAAGAAATCAAGGGGTCAAAAGAAGAAAATGAACAGTTTTATTTTAATCTCTTTATTTGGTTCAGTCTTGAAAACAGATGCAACTTAAGAGAACCAATTTGCACAAAAATTTATTAAAATGTATTTTAATTTCAGTGTACTATGATGTGATTCAAGGAAATATAAGAAAAATATGAATTTGACTCAGGTGTACTCATAGTGTTAGACGCACATTAAAAAAAAATCAGTCGCGTAACAGTACAACAGACGTAAAAAATCACTTATTTCTATAAAATAACAAATAAACAAAAAAAAATCACGAATTTCAACAATTTGTTTTTTTTGTTTGTTTTTTTTTTTTCAATTTCTTTAATTTTCATTGGTCTGAATTAAAAACGAAGAGAAAACATTTAAAAACGATTTTAAATATTGTAATCTATATTACTAAAATCTTTTATTTCTCTGTCTGTCTGTCTGTCCTTCTGTCTGTCTGTCTGTCTGTCTTTCTGTCTTTCTGGTGCAATTTTCTGTGAGAATGGAAAATAGAAATAATTTTTACAATGAAACATCCGCGACAGGAGTCGAACCTGAAACCTTTTGATCCGAAGTCAGGTGTCTTACCCATTAGGCCATTGGGACTACAACTCTTTTCATATTGTTTTTTGACTTAATGATGGGGGAAAGGAAAGGAGATATAAGGAATGTATTCAATCTTTTTTTTGAATCTCAAGATTGTTTATTTATTTACATCGGTCAGTTTATTTGTAATTCGAAACTGACAATTAGAACTATAATTGCAGAAACGTTGCAATATTTTAAATATTCTTACTTAACCAAATTCTATATGATATTGAAAAATATGTGCGTGTACACGGCAGATATTGGAATAAAGAAAACAGAGTCAAGAAAGAAAGAAGCACTCTTTTTTTGAGGTGGAATACCGAAAAAATCACTATTTGCAGCTCAAAAACCATCAATATTTGTAACTCAAACGTCACAGAAAAGTGACAGTTACAATAAAAATGAGTCAAAAATGAAAGAAGCAGTACTTCTATTAGCTAGAATACTGAAAAAACATTATTGTAACTCTGAAACCACTAAAAAGTATCAATCTACACGGCAGATGTTGGAGTAAAGAAAACAGAGTCAAGAAAGAAAGAAGCGCCCTATTTATGAGATAGAAGCACCCTTTTTATTACTGAAAAACACTATTTGTAACTCAAATACCTGGAATCATGTCAAAGTTAAGAACTTACCCAAGAACGAGATTGTCGCTAACATCAATCGAGTGATAAGTCAAAGAATACAAGGTGAGACTAGAGAGTATTTAAGTTAGAATAAAATTGATACTTCTGATAATCCACAACACGAACATCTTTATCTGCCTGAATATCTGAACTCATTGAATCTCAGCGGTATTCCTCAACATCGTTTGTCATTGAAAATTGGATCTCCAATAATGATGTTGCAAAAAATCAATCCCAAGTTTGTACACGGCTACGGAACTCAAGTTAAATGCCGTTCATTTGATAATGATCTCATAGAAGCCGAAATTATAACAGGAGCCACAAACGAGATTTTATTTTCATCCGTAGGATGTCTATGAAACCAATTGATAATCTACTTCTATTCACTTTCACAAGAAAGCAATTTCCGATCAGGTCTTCTTACACGATGTTTATCAATAAATCTCAAGGAGAGACTCTAATAAAATTGCCATGTATTTGGAGAACGTTGTCTTCACTCACGCACAACTTCATGCCTTTGAGTCACAACTCATCAGAATTTGGTTATCTTCACTCGAAAGAATAGTCACAATCAATTCGTCGCCAAGAATTTCGTATACAAGCTGTGATCTTCATTCATCATCTATATTATCAAACATCCATCTCAACATATCTCTTCTTCAAATATCTATATCAATCAATTTACACACGGGTAATGGTTGTAATTAAGAAAAGAGATTCAAGAAAGAAAGAAGCACTATTTCTATAAGATAGAATACTGAAAAATCACTATTTGTAACTTAAAAAACCAATGGTCTTTGAAACTCAAAAACCACTGAAAAGTATATCTATATTACTAAAAGCTTTTATTTCTCTGTCTGTCTGGTGCAATTGTTGTAATTTGTGAAAATAGAAATAATTTCTACAAATTCACTACGGTAATCGAACATGCAACCATCTGCTCCGAAGTTAGACGTCTTAGCCATTAGACCATGAGGACTACATTCTAATCTCCATAAACAATAAAAATATATCATAGATATATGATTCACACGCTAATTCTAAAAGCAATCGTGGATTGACAGATTATAAACTTCAGAAATTAAATTTTAAAAAACTTTTAAAAATTTTAGTTTTAGTTTCCTGTGTATGATGTAATTTGTGTGTGTGTGTTTTTTTAATAAATAAAAAGTTGCTTTCCATTGGGTCATTCCATATCAAATCATCCAGAAATTTTAGGAAATGTCACCCACCCTCATAGAAAACTTTGAAATTTTGTATAATTGAAGTTTACCTAGATATATGAACATTTCCAAAATTTAAATGTTGC
The DNA here is from genome assembly GCA_023159025.1 of Thereuonema tuberculata. Lineage (NCBI taxonomy): Eukaryota > Metazoa > Arthropoda > Chilopoda > Scutigeromorpha > Scutigeridae > Thereuonema > Thereuonema tuberculata. The sequence goes on from JAFIDM010040796.1 coordinate 5,386, forward strand.
AGGTTAAGTAATTTTTCAGTAATGGTCTCCAGAAGTTATATGGATCCAGGAACTCAGGTGTTCCATGGACGAGCTCCTTGATAATTTAAAAATGCAATAGTTCCTACAGTTTTTGCAGTAGAACCTTGATTATTTTTAAAAATTAAAGAGGAATGTTTATATTTTTATGTTCTTGCTTCTTTTATTGAGTAATCATAAGTTTGTTTTTAGAAAAAAAATGTAAATATTTTTTTTCAAATAAATTCGATAGCCGGGCATTGTATTTTTTTTAAGGTATTGCTCCATCATAGATTCCTTTGAAAATTTTACAACATTATTATAAATCCTTCTTTATGTCACACAAAAAAAATCAGTTTGTAGAAATGTGTAGAAGTGTAGAAAAAACGCTATATTGAAAAAAAAAATTAAATTGATAATTTCTGACTATCATGTCACCTGTAAAATGAGCACCATAAAAAATATATATGAACAGAAGCGTCTTGTTTTAAGTAATTTAGCTGAAATGTATTCTCTCTATAAAAAGAAGTATCCTGAAGACAAAGTAGGATTTTCAAAATTTGAATCTCTTCGACCAAAACAGTGTATACTCGTAGGATCATCAGGAACACCTACCGTATGTGTCACCACTTACAGTCAAAATGTTAATTGCTTCTAAATTCTATTTCTATTAAAGTAACATACCATGATCTAATAAAGACAGTTTCTAACATAACAAATACTCGTAGCAAAATACAGAATATATTAAAGTATGAAAATCCAAAAAATAATTACGGCCTTAGAAACAATAACAGGATTTTAACGAAACTGTTCAGCCAGTTAAATCCTGAGATATATAATGTAAAAAATATCGGAAAATTAAAAAATCTTCTAATAGAAAAAATAATCAACGAAAAAATAACTTGGAACATATAAATGAAAAAGTTAAAGAAACTATATCTTGATATCTTGTTTTATTTTATATCTTATTCATGTTGCGCTTGTTATTTTTACATAATATTTTAATTCACTCTAATGAGGTACTGTTCTTATTTTTCATATAATATTTTTACTTCACTCTAATTATGTACTGTTCTAATTTTTTTTTTGTAATATTTTTACAAAAGATTTTTTTTGTAATATTTTTACTTAATGTATTCTTTATTATCTATTATACTTAACTACTCTCAGCACCTACATCACAGGTACGTGAGTTTACCTAGTAGGACTGTAATGTTTAAATTTGCAAGAAATAAATAAAAAAAAATAAATAAAATAACCGAGCCTGTATGCTCCTTCTGTGCAAAAAATGCCCCCCCCCCTTCCCAGTTCTTTACTTCAAACACACTTAAAAAATGAAATAGAAAACTATGATTCTGATGTGATGGTTCAGTACAGTCAATGGGTATCAACTCGGCTGTCCTAAGGTAAAAGGAAGTAACTGCACATTTTCTGATTTTTCGTTTTCTGCATTTTCTACGTAAGGAAGTATCTACACATCTTCCAAAGCAATTTGGTAATGATCTGCTGTTAAGTATGTCCCCTATTTCGATGATCAAAGGTAGCAACTGACTCACAATATGCTTATATCTACGTTCAAAGGCAGCAAATAATCAGTTTTCAAATTGCTAGTTGCTTTCTTTTACCTTAGCACGGCCCAACTGATAGAATGACTTTAAATGTTCAAATCACCACTCTATCAGAATTCTGTGACACACTAATTAAGAAAATTGAAACACTTACTCCACACTCTTTTATTGCTCAATCACAGTCTGATTATCTGAAAATGAAGAAAGAAACACTTGATGAAGGATCAGTGTTAATTTTAATGGATTTCAGTGAAAATCTCCATTTTGTTGTTCAAGATGAAGTACAGGGGTACCATTGGAACAATGGTAGCTGCACTCTTCACACTGTTGTTATGTATTACAAAAAAGATCAACAGTTGCAAGCAAAAAATTTTTGTATCATTTCTGATGATCTAGAACATGATGTGGCCCTTGTGTATCAGACTCAGAAGACTGTATTGAAATTTTTGAAGTTTGAATTTCCTGAAATTCCACTTGCTTATGCTGAATATTTCTCTGACGGATGTGCTGCACAATATAAAAATTGTAAGAATTTCAGAAATATCTGCTACCATGAATACGATTTCAATATAAAGTGCAGCTGGTCTTTTTTTTGCAACCAGCCATGGCAAATCTCCCTGCGATGGTATTCAAAAGACTTGTCACAAAAACAAATTTGCAAAGACTATATAAAGATCGAATACTTACTGCATCGCAGGTATTTGAATTCTGTCGGGAAAACCTACAAGGCATTTCAGTTCTCTGTTTCAAAAGATGAAATGGTTCAAGTCAGAAATTTTCTTTCCCACGCTTTGAAAGTGCAAAAACTGTTCCTGGAACCCGATCTATGCATCACATTATACCACTATCACCAACCAAGATTGGAGCAAAAAGGCTAAGCTATGATACTGATTTTAGTATCATTCATGATTTCTCTGCACTTCCGCCACTGATGCCATTATGCTCTGTGCATCCCAACTGCTATGTTGCATTTGTATATGACTCTTCTTGGTATCTGGGGATTGTTGGGAAAGTGAATGGTGTAGAAGGAGATGTTACAGTAAGGTTCATGCATCCTCATGGACCATCCCCGTCCTTCTATTGGCCTGATAATGATGTTTGTGATGTCCCATTCTCACATATTCTATTTGAAGTTGAAATCACCACAGCAACAGGCCATACTTATTCTCTAAACAAAAAGTCTTCTAGATTGGTGGAAGAAAAGTGGTCCTCATACAAAAAAATATTAAATGTGAAGCATTAAAGCATCTTGTCATATATATATTTCCAAATGAACTTGAATGCAGATACATATCTTATATAATGTACGAGTATATTTTATAGTTTGTAGTTTTGTTTTATATTGCAATTTTTTTTACATTTGTATATTTTTATGCTCACTTATGTTGTTAATGTTTCTTGAGTAGTTAACAGTATTTCTATTATTGTGATATTTTTGGAATGTTAATGGCTGAATGAAAATGTTTTCAAAATTCAAGATGAATTTTTTTTTGTAAGTACCATTCATTTCTCAAAATTGATTTTTTTTTGTGAAGCAAATTTACTACTTGCAGATCAGTTTCTAATTTTTTCAATGATTTTTAGAGGGGGGCAAGTGTCCAAATTTTTTTTTATAAATTTAACCAAAAAAAAATAATCTATAAAATTTTTTATGGCCAATTCTTTCACAATTTTTTTTTTGAAAGTACCATTCATTTTTCAAAACTGATTTTTTTTGTGATGAAACTTTACTATTTGTAAATCACTTTCCAATTTTTTCAAGGATTTTCAGATGGGGGCAAGTATCCAAATTTTTTTTTAGAAATTTAACCAAAAAAACATTAAACTACAAACTTTTTTTTGGCCAATTCTTTCACGATTTTTTTTGATAAGAACAATTCATTTCTACAAAATGATTTTTTTTGTGATGAAACTTTACTATTTGTAAATCACTTTCTAATTTTTTCAAGGATTTTCAGATGGGGGCAAGTGTCCAAATTTTTTTTTAGAAATTTACCAAAAAATACATTAAACTACAAAATTTTATTTGGCCAATTCTTTCACAATTTTTTTTTGAGAGTACCATTCATTTCTCAAAACTGATTTTTTTTGTGAGGAAACTTTACTATTTGTAAATCACTTTGTAATTTTTTCAATGATTTTCAGATGGGGGCAAGTGTCAAAATTTTTTTTTAGAAATTTAACCAAAAAAAAATTAATTTACAAAATTTTATATGGCCAATTCTTTCACGATTTTTTTTTGGTAAGAACAATTCATTTCTCAAAACTGATTTTTTTTGTGATGAAACTTTACTATTTGTAAATCACTTTCTAATTTTTTCAAGGATTTTCAGATGGGGGCAAGTATCCAATTTTTTTTTTAGAATTTTAACCAAAAAAACATTAAACTACAAAATTTTTTTTGGCCAATTCTTTCACGATTTTTTTTTTGGTAAGAACAATTCATTTCTACAAAATGATTTTTTTTGTGACAAAACTTTACTATTTGTAAATCACTTCCTAATTTTTTCAAGGATTTTCAGAGTAGAGCAAGTGTCCAAATTTTTTTTTTAAATTAACCAAAACAAAAACAAAAAAAATTATAAAACAATTAAAAAAAAATTTATACGGCCAATTCTTTTATGTTTTCATAAACTACATGTCACAACGCATATTCAGGGAAAAAATTGTCATCCTACTTGTTTCCATTTAAAAACTGCAGCCAATTTTCAAATTTTCACAATTCGCTTTGAATTAACAAATTGCATCAAACTTTCTGTTATTATTACCAACAGAATGTATATAAAGCAATAAAAATTGGCAAAAGTTCATGAAATTAAGTATAATAGCAGTACACAAAATCTCAGTTCTCAACTAGGTAGTGGGTGACATGGCCTGGATGACTTGACATGGAATAACCCCATTACATATGCGAAGGCTTACGGAGCGAAACGACGGGTAGCCGACTAGTATTTGATAAAAATAAGAAGTGAAATTAATAATTATCCTTGAAAAGTTACTTTTTTTCGACAAATTCATAATGCTATTTGAAAATCATTGCTTTAGTTATTCGACAGTAAGAAACAATTTCTCAGTACGCTGTTAGAAATCGAAGAATAGTTTAAACAAATCTTAGACTGTAAAATCTTAGACGGTCCAATTAGATTTAATTCTACAACAGCATTTGGAAAACAAAAAAAAGAAATATAAAATAGAATAGCATTCATGTTATTCCAGCGTGGCCGAGCGATCGGTGCCTCAGAACCTGGTTCCGAATTCCGGGATCGGCATGGCTTTTCTATCTTTTTCTGTGTTTCGTCCGTTTATACCTGGGACTTACTATCTCAGTGTTATTCTTGATTTGATATGAATCTCGTCCAACCTCTGGAACTTTCGTAGCTCCATCATCATACGACCGTCATACGGGGCGAATGTCCGTGGTCCTTACTGGCCCAAATCAACAAAAGGAAGGAAAGAAGAATGAGACTACAATAACGAATATCAAATTCAATAATATTCACATCTGATAATAAGTAACAATACTTCATATCATCTAATGTCTCATTCAAAAGCATTACGAATAGATACATCTGTGTTATAACAAGGAAATGACTTAATAATAACCGACTCACAAAATTTTCGAAGATAACTATCCTTTTCAATGTATTAAATAATCGATTTATTTGTTAGAATCTTATGTCCAGTCTTTATTTGATGAGTAGCTGTTAGGTAATGCGATAGTATCAAATAAAGACTGGTCATATTTATTTGTTTTTTAGTTATTTGTAATGTTAGGATGGGATACATTTCCGAAACATATTTATAAACTTATTTTGTTGGATTCTTTTGTTTGTATGGTCCGTATTTTATTATAAAATAAAGATATACACATGATGAA
>JAFIDM010040797.1:78-10827 GCA_023159025.1 Thereuonema tuberculata
CTTACTAATGGATGTTTCCATGGATCTTACTAATGGATGTTTCCATGAATCTTAATAATCTGTAAGAAACAATGGAAACAATATATTAATAATTTTTTCCTACAATTCCAGACTTTTCGGACATCCTTTATGTAAGATTCCATTTCTTCAGGAATAATTTTGACGTCTGTTTGTCGTGTTTACCAAATGATCATTGCTTCATAAGGTTGCCAAGTATCAAATGCTCAAGGGATGAAACGAAACAACAAAAAACCAATTCATTATTTTACATTTGCTAAAATAATTACAATGCAGTTTCAATTCTCTCATTAACACAGTAGGAATTAACATGCCTAGATAACAGTTTCAATGTAAAACATTTTATTGCTCATCACTGTAAAAGCATAAATGCTATTGCAAGACAGCATTATTGTATTTCACAATGCAAGAACGTTATAGCAACTTTTTACAGTAATTCTGACTAATTTTTCTGTAATTCAAATGAGAAATAGATTTACAAAGGTAGAATAAACAGAATGGGCTAATTAGCATCGAAATTCGAAATTTCACTACTATATATAAGACATTTCTCTGTTGTAAGTAATCATAATTAGCCGCCAAATTCAGAGATTTTAGGCTATTGGTTTGATTAGATAGAACTTAATTAGTTCTTCATTTCTTCTTACTCTTCTTTCCGTAGAGGAGGAAGGAATGAAATGAAAGAAATGATTTCTTAATCTACCTATTTACTGACTCTTCTTCTATTGTAAGATGTCAGAAATCAAATAGACCTGATAATATCTTTCTATATGAGCTAAAGGATATTCCTTTCCCATATTAGGCCTCTCTCCCTGATGTTTTCCTACATTTTATTTGCGGTCTACCTTTTGCCATTACACTAAGTCTCTGAGTTTCTTCAATTTACTTTTGAAGAGATTTCACTTTCCGGTGATTTCAGATAACCCAGTTATGCACCTTTATCCCTCCTGGTCTTTTTGTTCAATTTTCCCTAAGAAGCGAATTCTGTTTTTATGTTTGATTCTGAACTGTGGATAAGCATAGATAGGTAAATGGGGCAAATGGAAAATTTTGTTTTCGTACTAATTTTTCTTTTTTGCCATCTATTGATGGCATAGTATCATTTAGCTGTGACTGCAATCGAAACTGTTCACTACACAATCTTTCCTCTCAGTTTAGTGTCATGGAAAATAGGATTTCTTGAAATCGTCATTGTTGAGGATGGTGATTTTTGAAACTATTTTTTTTTCAGTGATTGTCCTTCCCACGGCGTCATTACGATGTACTACAAATTCGGTGCCATTCCTATAAGTAGTTTTTGCTGTAGAGTGCGTGGAATAGGTGAACTTTAATTATAGACACCCTGTATTTCTCAACCTAATTCTCAACCAGGCACTTTACGAAATTCTTTTTCTTGTCATTCATCATCATTCATCATTCAGCCTTTATCAGTTCACTGCTGGACGAAGTCCTCCCCCATACATCTCCATCTTTTACGGTCATCAGCTTCACTTCTCCATCTCTTCCTCGCAAACTTCTCCATCTCATCTTTCCATCTGCCCTTTGGTCTTCCTCTCTTCCTTTGACCTGTGGAGGGTTTCCAAAACGTGGTCAGGCTCGTCCAATTTTCCCTAGTCTTTCTGGCCAGGTGTCCTGCCCACCTCCACTTTGATTTCTTTAGACATATAAGTGCGTCCTGTATCTTGGTCTGTTGTGTGATCCATGTGTTTTTCTTCATATCTCTCAATGTTATATTTAACATTTTTCTTTCCATACGTCTCTGAGAAACCCTAATCTTATTTTCTTGGTTTTTAGTTATTGTCCATGTTTCCCCGGCATATGTTAATATAGGTAGGACACACTGGTTGTAGGCTTGTCTTTTTAGGCTTATAGGTAAGTCTGCTTTGAAAATGTACCCCATTTTCTTGAAATCCATCCATGAAAGTTGAATTCTTCTTTTGATTTCCTTTTCCATCCCTCCATTAATCTGTAATATTTGTCCTAGGTAGTTAAATGTTTCTACAATTTCGATATCTTGATTTTCCAACTGAATATTCTTTGGTTTCACAAAATTCTTGAACATTAATTTGGTTTTTTCTTTATTAATTTTTAATCCTATGATTTTGCTTTCTTGGTTTATATTTATTAACATTTTCTCAAGCTGCTGGGGATCTCTTGATATAATTACTATGTCATCTGCATATCTTAGATGGGAAATCCTCTTTTGATTTATTTTAATTCCTTCCCCCTTCCAGTTTAATCTATTGAAAATCAGATCAAGTGCAGCAGTAGACAACTTTGGGGATAGGGAGTCGCCTTGTCTGATTCCCTTTTCTAGGTTTATGTTTCCGCTAATTTCATTTAGAGTAAAAGTTGCTCTTGCCTTGTTGTAAATATTTTGTATCAAATCAATGTATGTTCTCTCTATTTCTAGTTTGGACAAGCATTCCACTATTGCCTCGGTCTTGATGGAATCAAAGGCTTTTTTATAGTCAATAAAAGCCAAGCAGACAGGTCTTTGGAATTCCGTTCGTTTTTTTTTAATTTGTCTTAGTGTACGTATATGGTCTATTGTACTGTATCCTTTCCGGAATCCCGCTTGTTCTATTGGTTGGCCATTGTCTAATGTGGGGGTGAGTCTGATGGTAATTATTTTGGTAAAAATCTTGTATAAGTTGGAAAGTAGACTTATTGGTCTGTAATTTTTTATTTCTTCCTTTTGTCCTTTCTTAAAGATTAGTATTAGTTTGGCGTTATTCCAATTCTCTGGGATTCTTCGTTCTCTCAAACATAGATTGTATAGAGAGGCCAGAATTTCCATTAGTTTATCTCCTCCCATTTTTATTGTTTCTATTTCTATTTGGTCCTCTCCGGGACTTTTTCCATTTTTCATATCTCTTAGAGCTGTTTTGATTTCTGATATTGTGATCATTGGTACTTCTTCTTGAGAGTCCTGATTATTTTCGTATCATCTTTATATAATTCTGAGTAAAATTCTTGTACTCTTCTTACTATTTTCTTTGTATTCCTGGTTATTCCAGAAAAAGATGGAACCATCTTTTTCTGCTATGGCTATTATTTCTTTTGTACCTTCAGCGAGACCTCTTTTAAGAATCTTCATTGAATTATTTTCCATTGTTTTCCTGATAATATTTGTATTATAAGTTCTTATTTCATTCCTCATATTTTTTCTGATAGTTTTACAAAGTTCAGTATATTCTATTCTGGACCTGTCATTTATATCTTTCTTAAACTCTCTTCTTTTCTTTAGTAGATCTAAGGTTTTTGAGATAATTTATTTGTCTTCGTTCGTTTTTCATTTTTTATGACTTCTTTGTTCTTGTCATTACCATTTGAAATTTTATAAGTTAATAATCGATTCTGTACGAAAAGGTTCCAAACTGACTCAGTTTAGGAATAAAATCAAGTATAATACAAATGAACATTGAATTTAGATCAAAAGACTAGCTTATTATAGAATGACCACCTCCTGCTTGAATACAGACCTCACATCGATGTCTCATTGAACGTTTTTCTTTCCGCAGGTCGTTGCCGTCAAAGGACACATTAAGAGGGCACTCTGACAGGTCATTCCGAGGCGAAGGTTAAATTCAGTGGTGTGTTTGGCGTTCGACTGTGTGTCATGTACACAAATCAGGAGCTGGCAGAGATGCACTTCATGTACGGTAAGGCAGACGGCAATGCTGCGCTGGCTCGTCGTTTGTACCAGGAGAGGTACCCACAGCGACAATGTCCAGATCGGAAGACATTTGTAAGTCTCCATCACCGTCTGTGCGAGTATGGAAAATTTCACTCTCCTGGATTGGGAAGGGGACGACCAAGGTCTACAACTCCAGAAGAACAGGAGGAGATTCTGGAGACTGTGAACAGAACTCCTTCTGTCAGCACACGAAGGTTAGCGTTGCAAGTGAATGTTCCCCATACGACTGTCTGGAGACTGCTGAAAGAGCATCAATTGTATCCTTATCATTTGCAACGTGTACAGGCGCTGTCACCAGCAGATTACCCTGCACGAGTTAGGTTCTGTCAGTGGTTCTTGCAGCAGTGTGCTGCAAATCCGAACTTTCCTGCCTTAGTATTATTTACAGATGAAGCACAGTTCACACGAGATGGCATAACAAATTTCCACAATCAGCATGTATGGGCGTATGAAAACCCAAATGCAACTGTTGTATCTCATCACCAGGTGCGGTTCTCCCTCAACATGTGGGCCGGTATCATTGGTGATCGATTAGTTGGACCCCATGTACTTGTAAACAGACTTACGGGGCAGGCGTACACAAACTTCCTGGAAAACACCATACCTCATGTTTATGACGACACTCCACTGATCGATCGTCAGCACGCTCACTTCTTGCATGACGGCGCTCCTGCACACTTCAGTCGTACGGCTCGCCGGTACTTGGATCGAACGTTTCCTGATCGATGGATAGGTAGAGGTGGCCCAATTGCTTGGCCTCCACGCTCACCTGATCTGAACCCTCTCGATTTCTACTTGTGGGGCCATTTAAAATCATTGGTTTATTCGTCTCCGGTGCCTGATTTTGGAATCCCTTCGGAATCGAATTGTGGCACGTTCTGAGGACATACGCAACATTCCTGGAGTGTGGGATCGTGTTCGCAGGTCATTGAGACATCGATGTGAGGTCTGTATTCAAGCAGGAGGTGGTCATTTTGAACATCTTCTGTAATGGCAACGACCGGCGGAACGAAAAACGTTCCGGTGATTTTCAATGTTGTGAAGGCCATAACTCGGAAATGAAGCATTTCCGGACATATGTTGTAATGAACTATTTTGATTGTCTACATGTGGGAAATACATACCTGAAATTATGCCGTGTATTTTTGAAACACCCTGTATATAACTTTTTTATATAATGAAATAAAAAATATACTTAAAAAGAGATAAACTTGTATCTGATTGTACTTCTTTCCTTACCTAAAAACATTATCAATAAGAAACAACCAACACCTAATAGTAAATTATTTTTCCCTTCCATTAGAATAAATAATATATTACTAGTTAATTTCTTAACACTATGTTTAGGAAGAGTTAAAAAAATATCAACATTAAAATAATCTACAAGTCAAGACAATTAATACATTACTTCTTATCACGTCCGTACATGATGGAAGACGTCATCAGACAAGTTCTTACATGAAATATTTACTCCAAAACGTCACTTCCTTATAAGAAACAGACAACAACTAATAGTAAATTATAGAATTAAAAAATATCAACATTAAAGACAATTAATACTTTATTTCTTAACAGTAAACTTATGAAGAATTAAAAATGATACCTTGCTAATTAAATATTAATAATTACTTAAATTAATGAAAGAATTAAAAATATCAACATTAAAATATTCTACAAGACAAGACAATTAATCCTTTATTTCTTAACAGTAAACTTATGAAGAAATAAAAATGATACCATTCAATTCTCTACAAAAAACCTGAAACTTTAACATATTACACATTTATTTAACCCTTTGGGTGCCAAAATAACCCTTTGATCACGATTAATAATTAAATTAATTCATTAAATATGTTACCATTCAATTCTCCAAAAAAAATCTCGAAATTTGACATATCACTCAATTATTTAACCCTTTGGGCACTAATAATATGCAAATTAATTATTTTAATTAATATCATCATCCTTCGGCAACGGAAAAAACCCTCAGTCACCTGACCTAGATATACAGAAATTTTTTAATTATGCATCCCTCGTTGCATGCCTCCCCCCCTAAAAAACCCTAGGTTACCTGACCTAGATCAGAATCGCCGGGAAATGCGGGTATGCAAATTTACCTCAATCGCCGGATTTTGCGCGACTGAAGTGCCCGGATAACTACTAGATTCTTTAATCATTAGTTTAATGATGATCTTTTAATGACGTTTCATTTAAGATGATACTTAATTTTCCATCTTAAAGTACACATTGGAAACTACCTATAGAAATTATTTTCAGATGAGGGTTAGTTTTTATAGTAAAAAAATCGGGCGAAACCATTTTGAAATAACTTTGCCTTTACATACAGTTAGCCAGATGAGGGCTGGATCTCTACCTTTACCAATTTCTGTATTTGCTATCTTCGAATTCGATCGGGCATTACAACTAGCCCTTTAAAATTTCAGGATTTTCTTGGTAACATCTCATGAGTCTACGCAAAGAACGTATAGATACGTATATATATATATATGTTCTTTGGGTCTACCCAGGTGGGTTTGCTAGCTGACGGCTAGTTGCGTGCGCCAGGTAAAAGGTTTTTTTTTTTTGTTTGTTATTAATTCGTTTCATTTATCTTTATTTTCGTTTCCTCAGAGCTTGTAACATATCTCTAATTTTCTTAAAAGCTATAGCACCAAACCACATTTTTCCATTGGTTTTATTGCTAGTATGGGTTAACGAATCTTTTTCTTCCAAAAAAAAGTTCATTTCACAGGTGAGATTTCATAAATATTAATTTTTACTTAATTTGTTTCATTTATCTTTCTTTTGGATATTTATATTTCTGTTTAACACATGGCTTTCAAACACCGCAGAGATAATACGAATTCCTTGGTGATAAATGTTCATTTATAATGATTTGATTATATATTTATTTTTTCATCGTCATTGCAAATACACTCATTAACAAAAAAAAACGACACACCTAGAAAGAGTTGTCCGATGGAGACAAAAATTGGTGGAGAGGAAGATTATGTACAGAATAGAACATGATTAAACTTTCAGACAAATTGAACGATTTGTTTCAGTTACAGAGTTACAAAGTAATGAGCTCAATAAGGTGTTGACCCACCTCTACCCTGAATGCCAGATGCCACACGACGTGGCATAGAGTGATCATCATCATATCGTATCGATAACAGCCTAAATTCTGTCGGAAAGGTGTACAGCTAGGGCTATTGCCTTAGAGGTAGCAAGGGCCAGGTCTTCTCCGGAGACCGTAACAGGGCAATCGGAGCACGAGAGCAGGTGTATCATTGTTTCTTCTTTTTTGCAAGAGCACAGTACATCATGGGTCAAGTCAAGGTAACCCCAACTACGAAGGTTATATTTGTAATTGCCAACTCTAGTTCGTAATCTGTTAAGAGACCTCCACGTAGGCCAGGGTAGCTCATGACCCGGCAGTAGGGTTTCTCCTGGTTTGAGGAGATCAGCTGGAAATTGACATTTTTCCATCCATAGGTCTAGTCTCTCATGGGCAGCCCGTTTCTGGAGGGGGATACTTGCATGTAGGAAGCTTTTGCGTGAATGGAGCCTTGTTTGGGCAGGGACTTGGCCGAATAGTGGTTGGCGACTATCAGATTCCACTCGAAATCTTTCAGTTCTGCTGGTATTTCACGGCGGATGGACGGTGAGGCTATGGCAGAGAGGGCAGATAGTTTATGTAGGGGGGAGGGTTTGACGAGTCGACAGGATTGATATAAGGCAGAATCAACTTTCTTAGCATGTGCTGATTTATACCAAACCGGACAGGCATATTCACCAGCAGAGTAGCAGAGAGCCAAGACGGATGAGCGAAGTACATTTGCATTAGCTCCCCACTTTGCTCCAGTCAATTTTCGGATAATGTTGTTCCAGGCACTAACTTTCATTTTGGTGTTCTCACAGTGTTTGGCATAGAGTGATAAAGCTCCCTGATGGTCTCCTGCGGTATTTCTTGCCAAATATGCTCCAAGTCGGGCTAGGTCACCCACATTCCCTGGTGGATGCAGTCGCCTTTCCATCATATCCCAGACATGCTCGATTGGAGAGAGATCTAGGGATCTGGCTGGCCAAGGAAGTGTTTCACAAGCTGCAAGACAGGTCATAGCAACACGTGCTGTATGTGGTGTGGCATTATCTTGCTGAAAAAATAAGGCCAGGGTATTGCAAAAGGAAGGGTAGCAAAACAGGTCTCAGAATGTCGTCGACGTAGCGCTGTGCTGTAAGTGTGCCACTAATGACGACCATAGGGGTCCGGCTATCAAGGGAAATGGCACCCCAGACCATAACTCCTGGTTGAGCGCCTGCATGGCGTGCAATAGTGAAAGCAGGATCGGCACGCTGCCCTGGGCGTCTCCAGACACGTCTGCGACGATCGTCAGGACACAATTGGAAGCGGGATTGGTCGCTAAACACTATACGTCTCCAGTCAGCATCATTCCAACCGGATCGAGCCAAGCACCACTGTAATCTGGCCCGACGGCGTGCAGACGAGAGTGGCAGGTGGTGTAGCAGTCGGTACGAGCGTAGATGTCGCTCTCTCAGCCTTCTGTGAATGGTCATGGTGGACACTCGTGTGCGGGTCGCACGTCTGATGGTTGATAACAATGATTCAGGCGCTGTGACAGCTGATCTGACAATCACTCTATACTCCCGCTGGGAGAGAGATCTGGGGATCTGGCTGGCCAAGGAAGTATTTCACAAGCTGCAAGACAGGTCAAAGCAACACGTGCCGTATGTGGTCTGGCATTATCTTGCTGAAAAATAAGGTCAGGGTACTGCAAAAGGAAGGGTAGCAAAACAGATCTCAGAATGTTGTCGACGTACCGCTGTGCTGTAAGTGTGCCGCTAATGACGACCAAAGGGGTCCGGCTATCAAGGGAAATGGCACCCCAGACCATAACTCCTGGTTGAGGGCCTGTGTGGCGTGCAATAGTGAAAGCAGGATCGGCACACTGCCCTGGGCGTCTCCAGACACGTCTGCAACGATCGTCAGGACACAGTTGGAAGCGGGATTCATCGCTAAACACTATACGTCCCCAGTCAGCATCATTCCAACCGGATCGAGCCAAGCACCACTGTAATCTGGCCCGACGTGAGTGTGCAGACGTGAGTGGCAGGTGGTGTAGTGGTCAATATGAGCGTAGATGTCGCTCTCTCAGCCGTCTATGAATGGTCATGGTGTACACTTGTGTGCGGGTAGCATGTCTGATGGTTGATAACGATGATTCAGGCGCTGTGACAGCTGATCTGACAATCACTCTATCCTCCCGCTCTGCTGTGGCCCTAAGTCGACCGCTACCTTCGTGACGCTGAAATCTGCTATTGTCCACCCATTCCTGCCAGCATCTTCTAATCGCCGCAACACTTCGACCCATATGACGAGCGATTCTCCGATTTGCCCAACCTGCCTCTTTCAATCCAATGATACGACCTCTTTCAAATTCTGACAGTTGCATGTAATGAGCTCGAATCCTGCGGCGAGGCATTTTTTCAGTCATTGAAAGGTATTCTAACTCGCAATGCAACAGAAATTTTGACCATCAGATTGAGAATCGCTTCTTATATACACCTGCTGAGTGCGCAGTTCCGATGCGCTGTACTTTCGCTATTCATTCATTGGACACCAAAGTTTAATCATTTGCATGGGCGGTCCCAATGTCTTTGCATACGAAATTTCATTACAGACAAATCGTTCTAGGTGCGTCGTTTTTTTTGGTAATGAGTGTATGTTTCTCTCACAGGCTTTCTTATGTCGGAATGACCCTTGGTTTGTTTTCAAGTTATCGGCCATCTTGAAAATAGTTCAGCATGGCCATTTTTATTATCTGTCTGTTTCCTCAATGAGTTCGAAATATATCTCTAATTTCCTTAAAAACTATAGCACCAAACCAGATTTTTCCATCGGTTTTATTGCTAGTATGGGTTAACAAATCTTTTTCTTGCAGGGATACAAGATGGTGCATATTGTTATCTCAAATCGCAGTTAGCCAGATGAGAGAATGGAAAATAGAAATAATTTTTACAATAAAATGTCCATGACGGGAATCGAACCTGCAACCTTCTGATCTGAAGTCAGATGTCTTATCCATTAGGCCAGGGGGACTACAACTCGCTATATATTGTTTTTTGACTTGTATCCTTCCCCCATCAATAATGAACGTATTCAACCTTTTTTTTTTTTTTTTTTTTAATCTGAAGATTGTTTATTTATTTCCAATCCGTCTATTTATTTGTAATTCGAAAATGACAATTAGAACTATAATTGCCGAAACGTTGCAATATTTTAAATTTAATATTTTTACGTAACTAAATTCTATGTGATATAGAAAAACAAGTGCGTATACATGGGAGATGGCTTAGTACTTTAAAACGAAAATAAACAAAAAAATGAAAACTTATTAAAAATTGAATTTCAACTTTCTCAGAATGAAATTTCAATATAAAATTATTATAAATAAAATTTATTAAAAATATTTAAAAAAATTATTAAAATTGCAATGGAAATTCTTTATCTGATTTTTATTGTCACGTAAGCCTGTATTTCATTTCGAGTTTGATTGTTGTTATTATTATTATTATTTTATAACAAATTTTAGCTAAAAAATATTGAAGAAATATGGTCATGTTATGTTTTTTTAAACAAATATAATTTTAAAAAATTGCCTACCTTATATAAACACGAGTGATGTTTGGTTTAAAAACAAGCTAAATTACACGTTTCCGACCATTCTGCTATTTAAGGTCCATTTTCAAGTGTTATATTAAAAACTTAAAACTATAAAAACATCCTCCAGTGCTGAATTCGTTATTTTTGAAAAGATATTCGAAGATACCACCCGGAAGCGGAAGTTTACCCCTAATGACTAAATTTGGAACCACATAACAATAGCGGATGTTTGCCATTTTTTTTATTATTATTATTATTTATACATATATATATAGTTTTATTTTACTTTACATTAATTTATAATCAAAGGCCATATTCCAATACATTTGTCATAGACAAGTCT
>JAFIDM010040799.1:0-10824 GCA_023159025.1 Thereuonema tuberculata
CCGCCTTCCGAAAGAATCTGCAAGAAGTCCATTCCAGGTCTTCCGGTCAAGGGTCCATTCCTCTTCCAGACTTCTAATCCTCATTGCTTTTTTAATATCGTCCATCCAAGCCTTTCGTGGTCTTCCTCGTTTCCTTTTTTGATTAGTTTTGTAATCAAAAGCGATTTTGGGCAGTCTTTCGTCACTCATTCTTTTAACATGACCAAACCAAATTAATTGTTTTCTTTGAAGATCGTCCAAAATGTTTCCTTTTATTTTCATCATTTCTTTGATTCTTTCATTTCTTGTTCTTTCTATTCGTGATATCCTGCATGATCTTCTTAAGGCATCCATTTCCACTGCCGCTAATTTCTTTTTTTCTGTCTCCATAATTCTCCATCCCTCTGCCCCATATAACAAGATGCTCTTTACAATAGAATTGTATATATTATACTTTCTTTTCCTAGAGATCTCTTCACTCCACCAAATAGAATTTAATAGTTTTATAGCCTTCCTTCCTTGACAAATTCTGTTTTTAATTTCTTGTGAGTCTCTGCCTTCTCTATTAATGTATACTCCGAGATACCTATTATGCTCACAGCTTTCTATTTTCATGTTATTATTTAGATTTAGGTCCGTCTCATTTCCTCCTATACATAGATATTTGGTCTTGCTAACGTTCATGTATAGTCCCCATTTCTCATATTCTTCCTTAATTGTTATCGTCATTCTCTCTAAATCATTTTTACTCTTTGCAATTATGACTTGGTCATCTGCGAACTGCAGAGTAAACATTGACGTTCCTTTCACATTAAGTCCCAATCCTCTGCAGTCTTCTTTCCAAACTTTTAATGCTGCTTCAACATAAATTTTAAAAAGTGTTGGGGAGATACAACATCCCTGTCTGAGTCCTTTATCTGTTATAAAGCCTTTTGATAATCTTTGACCTACTTTAATCTTTGTTTTTGATTGTCTGTAAAGTTCTTGAATTGCTCTAATAATATTTAAATTTATGTTTATTTCCTTTAATACATTCCATAATTTTGCAATTGGAACATTATCATATGCCTTCGTTAGATCAATAAACAGAAGATGAATTTGATTTCCCACCGCCATTTCCTTTTCAATAATTTGTTTAAGACAAAATATATTATCCATACATGATCTTCCTGCTCTAAATCCAATTTGTTCTTCACTTTCTTTCATTCTTATTTCTTCTTCAAGAAAATCTTTTAAAATTCGTCCATACAGTCTACTAAACGTTGCTGTTACAGTAATGCCACGGTAATTTTCACATTTTTGTCTGTCTCCTTTCTTATAAATTGATGTTAAATATCCAATTCTCCACTCTTCTGGTGTTTCTTCTCCGTTTAAACATCTTTCGAATAATTGTGTAATTAACCTTAGCAATTTATCTGTTCCATTTTTGATTAGTTCTGCTGATATTCCACCGGGACCACTTGCTCTTTGATTCTTTAATTTTTTAATTGCTGTTTTAACTCTCTCAGGTTCCAATAGTATAGGTTGTTGTATGGTATCAATATGTATATTTTTTACTTGAAATTCATTTCTAGTTTCTGTAAGCAAAGTCTTATAATATTCTTCCCATTTCTCAACCGATATTCCTTGCCATGAATTATTACCTTCTTTTCTAATATTCCTTAAAAATTTCCATGCCTCTGTACATCGTCTTCCTCCTATATATGTCTCAATTTCTCTGCATTTTTTATCCCAGGATGTTCTTTTTTTCTCTATTACTAATTTCTTAGTGTCATTTCTAAAAGTTCTATAAATTTGTCTATCCTCTTCCTTTTTTGAACTCATCCACCTCAAAAAGGCTTCTTTTTTGTACAATCTTTTCAATGTCCTTATCCCACCAAAAGTTTTTTTGGGAATTTTTGCCTTTTCTTTTTTGTCCTAGTGCTTCCTTTGCAGCCTGGTGTAAAGATGATTTAATATGTTGATATAGTTCGGTGGTATTAGTATAATTCCTTTCTTCTAATTTTTCATCTAATCTTAATTGAAAAAGTCCTTTTGTACTCTCTCAAATTCTATATAAAGAAACTAAATTAGAATTAAAGAAAATTTTAGAAAGTTGTATCATTAAAAATTCAAAAACCAAAAACTTCAATAGATACGAAGGAGCCTTCGTAGACTATAATATCATTATGCTCATTAAAGATTATTTAAATTTTGAAACCAAAAAAATAGCAACTATTGTAGATTTAAATTTATAAATAATATATATAAATGATTAATTAATTAGTAATTATTGTTAATAATTAACATCCTCTTATACTAAATTATCATTGTAACAACAATTATAGCCTTTATTTATGCTGTTCAACCCGTTCTTTGTTTGTTTGTTACTTTATTCTAATTTTTGACTTGAAAAAAGGAAGATGTATACTTTCTAAAAATTTGTCTTTTATATTTAGTATTTCATAAATATTTTAAATACTAATGCGATGTGTGAAAGAGTTTATATTTGTCTAATATATTCGGAAAGATGGAAAGAAAGAAGATTGTTGAACAATTTGGTAATTTAAATTATGTAAAAAGCCATACATCGTATGATAGGGCTAATAGTTTTAAAATAAGTCATAAATTTAATTTATTTAAATTAAAAAAAAACTATTTCTATCTATCACAAAAATTATATTTTTACTATCATAGATAAAGCACATAATAATTTGGCTATTATTTGAAAACAATTTTATTTTGATAAAATTAAAGAATTACTATATGATCAATCTATTTTTTAAAAAAATTATAAGTCTAAAGATTCTATTTTAAATAATTTAGATAAATGTTTTTTAAAATTTAAAGATCAATTTAAAAAATTTAAATATTAAAGAATTAAAATTAATAGAAATTTAAATTATTTATTCTTAAACCCAAAAATGCATAAAATAGATAAATTTAGAATGATTTGTAGTACAACTAATTCTATTTTAAAGCAATCAAACATTTTTGTTACAAATTTTTCTTAATAAATTGCATGAAACTATTAGAAATAAAATTAATCCTGATTTTTATTGGCTTATTAATAATCATGATGGTGTTATCAAGTATGTAAATAATACTAAAATTTTTAATGCAATTACAGCAGATTTTGAAAACTTATTTACAAATATACCTTTAGATTCTTTATTTAAAAATTAGAATTCTTAATTTCTGAATTTAATATAAACAATTTCATTGGTATTTGTATTAGTAAATTTCTTAATTTTCTTAAATTTAATTTATATAATAATTATATTGAATTTGATGAGAATATATTCCCGAATTAAAGGTATTGGAATTTGAGTAAATTATAGTAGCATTCTTGCTAATTTATTTTTATTGGCTTATGAATATCAATTTTGTATTAATACCAATTTCCAATTTATAATTTTTAGTTATATAGATGACTTAATTATTTTTAATACTAATTTTACGATTGATTATATAAAAGACAAAATTTATAAAAATATTATTAACTTCAAAAATTAAAAATAATTCTAAATTTGTTGATTTTTTTAGATTTACGAATATGTTTTAGTCAACGAATTCCATATATTAAATTATTTAATAAAACATTTTTATTTACATTTAAAATTAATGGATTTCATAAATTTACCAGTAATGTAAGTTTAAATTTATTTAAAAATATTTTTGTGCAAGAACTCAAAAGATATCTTGATATTAACTCTAAATTTGAAGATATTAATATCAAGAATTTATAAATAATAATTTTCCAATTAAAGTTAATTTTCCAATAAATATATTTTACAATTTCAGAATAAATTTAAATTTCAAATTTACAAAAAATATAAAGTTAAAAATATTTTTAATTTTTTTCATCATTTTATTTAATCGTTTTAATTCTTCTAGATAGGATCTGTTGGTTTCTAATCATTTAAGTTATCTTATGACAACTCAGGATTAAATCCTTTTTTTAGAAAGTTTTGAGTTTGATATGATAGCTATCACCGTTTTTCCGTTTTTCTTTTTCTTTTCTTTAATTTTTTTTTTATATTTAAATTATATTTAAGAAACTAGAAATAAATACAAAAAATAAAATAAAAGAAGAATATAAATAATAAAATATAAAAAAAGATATAAAAAACAAAAGAAATAAAAAAAGAATATGTACGATAAAAAAAGAGCAAAAGTCTTTAAATATTGCGTTTGTGTTTTTCTAAATTTTCTAAATTTTAGTTACGTTTTTTAATACTGGTGCCGCTGAAGACGTGAAGACGCCATTGGTTTGTGTCTCTATAGAAACAGTAATTTGAAAGTTGTATTGGCATTTTTCAAATTTCAGATTGCTGTCCGGCTATGTATATATATATATATATATATATATATATATATACACACACAAGGTGATAAATGATTTTTCAAATAATGATTTCTCTATTGTTTCTTAATATTGAAATGCCCTCATTCAAAATATATCAATTGGACAATGTAATGAAATATTTTTTGTACGCTTATTAATTGTTATATTAAAAATTGTTATTTAGAATTTGTATTTCGAAAATACCTATTTTTTTCATTAGTTGTATCATCTGATGAAGAGGCCTGTATTTAAGCCTCGCAACATGTAATGGAGTTGTTTAAATACGTATATTATTTTTTGTGTGTATGGTCCTGTTCCTTAAACACTACAATTTATTTCTATATATAAATTCAATTAAGATCAGTATTTTTAACTTGACAGAAATAAAAACCGGAAGAAAGTAAATATAATCAATTCAAACAAAACAGAAAGATAAAAATTGGGAATATTTGCAAGAAAGAAAGATTAAAATTTGGTTTACTTATCTACTTAAGGTTTACTTAACACTGCCCTGTAAAAGCCAGCAAAAGAAACAAGCTGCTTCTATCTCACGTTCTAGCTTAAGGGGTAGCTTCTTACAAAAAATGCAGATACACAGTCAAACGAAAGTTTCTTAACCGCATTCAAGGTTTTTATGATTATAAAGTTGATATCAATAAAAAATGATTTGAATAAAAATATGGTTTTTCTTCAATGGCTAAAGAAAAAGATATTTGTAGACATTGTTTTTCTTATATGCCAAGTTAAAAATACCCATCTCCTTAAGAATAAATGTGGAATTCCATGACCTAAACGGATTATTTCTGTCAAGTTAAAAATCATTTACTTTTCTCATCTTCATTACACTTTTGATTTAGTCCAAAAAAGTAAAATATCCAATAACAGTAGAACAAAAAAAATCATGTACCAACCTCTAACGAGGTCTCAAACGAATTTTTAAAGTGCATTCTTTTATCAATAACTAGCCGAAAGACCCGTTCTACAAAAAAAGGATACAAAAAAAAAAGAGCTGTTGGGATGTGGATGACGAAGAAATTCTGAAATCACTTAGAAACTTTTCCAATAGATAATAAAGTCCAAAGGCAGTTCAAATAAATGCAGTTTCCAATTTTGTAACTCGATAATCCCTAGATACGAAATTAATCGGAGAATTTAAGACTCCCACTCCTTTCTGCCCCTTTTCCACAGCCCTATTGTAAAGGAGTGGTGTAATATATGTTTTTTTTTTTGTTTTTTTTTTCCACATACAGAGACACATGATACAAAACTTTCAATAGATTTATCTGAATGATGACTGATAAAATACTTGTTGTAAAACAAGCTTGGATATATAGTTTTTAGTTCTAATAATAAGATAGAATGTGAGTTCAGTTCACTATCATGCAGGTGAGTTAGCACTAAAGTTCTTCTCACGGGATAAAATCTTCTTTCACAGAATTGCACTTCAATAGTATCTTTTTGATACTTAATAATCACTTTAATAATAATAATGTATTCAGTGGATAAATAATAATCGTTGTTGTCGACTTGACAAACACTGCTTTAAACTAAATGAATAAATATTCACTAATTCGCTCGAGGCACTTATGACTACTCTCAATTCTCCTAATAGTCAAATAATAAATAATCGAAGCACTACGTACACTTTATAATAAATTAATTCGAAGTACTAAGTTCACTTTATTCGCACAATCTCGTGACGAATATTCACTATTATAAATCACTAAAGTTAATATGCACTCACGTTTTGAATGTATATTCTTTCACTATCGATAATTCACTTTTATAATTATCGAACAAATAATCTTCAATTTAATAGATAAGATTAACTTTTCGATAAAATCGATGTACGCTTCTGGAATATTACTGTTTCTTCCTAATTAATATTTATTCTCTGCGGGTTCACTGTTTCCCTTTCACTTTAATTGTAATAAAACATACCCACAGTTTCTTTGAAGTTCTCTTTGAATTGTCCGCATAAGGTTCCTAATCAATTTACATCGTACCAGACGCACACTTCCTTTTCGAAATTCGCTCCGCTGCGCTGTCTTGAATCCTCACAGCTAACTTCAGCCTTCCCATGATGCGCTTCGCTCTGGGTTCTCTCCTGTTCGTCTGCTTAGCAGGAGAACATCTCGCCTTATCTCGCACTGGACAGTAACTGATCTTACTAACCTCACCGATGGTGTTCTTGCCTTGACGGGGCGGTGGGGCTTGCGTGCATCGATGACCCTATCAGCTATATCGGCGGTGGCTTAGCCACTGGTAGGGACTCCCAAGCCGGGCAGGTCAGAGGGTAGATGCCAGACGAAAAAGAACACCCTGGACATTCAGTCTCACGTTGATGACTTGAACGTTTAATCATCCAGCAGTCAGAGGGCTCAGCCCTGCATACTGCACCTTTCTATGGGGTCCCCATACCCCCGCTCTGCCACTGAAGCACCGTCTTCATTTTGACACCCCTGCCCTGCAAGCGAGGTCTAACAGACTACACGTGGATCACGTTAATGAACTGTTGTTAAATCATCTAGCAGTCAGAGGGCTCAGCCCTGTATACTGCACAATTATTTGGGATCACCAAACCCCTGCTCTACAGGCGAGGCTGATCTTACTCACATTCGAAATTTCCCACTTCTCCTCAAAACGAGGCAGCGCCTCTCGTTTTATTACTTAATTCTGCTGACGTTTCAATTATGCAAATTTAATCATAATATATTTAATTCTTCTTATATCAAATTATAAATTAGGTTTCAAGCTTTCATAAATTTTATTTTAAATTCTATTCAAATAATATTAGTAGTTTCACTACACCTATCACTTCAAACCTACCCCAGGGTAAAAAAAGCACCTGATGCTTACAGACTAATATTATATTCTGATTTGAAAACCTGAAAACCCCGTAAAGTACCCTTCAGTTTGTCATCCCTTTACACTCCTTAGAATGCGAATATCAAAAATTCGTCTATGGTTATGTTTTAGATTTTGACAAAGAAAACTCAAGCGGAAATTTCGTGTTTGAATATTTACAATTTACGTGTGTTAACATTTCTTTAAATTACTATTAATAAAAACTACACACAAGTTAAAAATAAAAACATATTTATAATAAAAAGGAGACTTTCGAATCCAACCTTTAGGGATTCATCTTCAAGCACACTGATTTTTCATTTGGTTCCGATTTAAATACAATTGCATATTTACAAAATAAACCAATCAAACAACATATTCAAATTATTAAGTTGGCACTAGGATCATCCCAATCGTCAACCCCGTCAAGTGAATGGAGATCCGTGTGGAATCTAACTTCAAGAAATAAAAAATAAAATATAAAGAAAAAAAAATTGTTCTATTAAATTATCAAATGACATAAAAAATATCTTTCCTTATTCTTTAATAATTTTTATTAATTAGCTAATCTAGCGTTTCTTTTCTTTTCAATTTCTTTTTTGATTTTTTCTTTTTGCCATTTTGCATATTTTGGTAACCTATTATTGCATAAATACTGATAAACATTTTTATTAGGTACAAAATAATTATAAGAATATAATACATTTATAAAGAAAGATTCTATAGCTTCTCTTCCATGTTTGTTTTTATACACATCTAGGACCAAATATTCTTTAAATTTACCAATATGGCCTAAGTCATACATATATGTCTTGGTATATAAGAACCGTTCAAATTGCCTGTTCTTATACAACTCTTATGTTGATCAAAACGTTTTTTTAGCTTTTGACCACTATTCCCAATGTAAAAACAATCACCCTCTTCGCAAGGTACCAAATAAACACATCCTTTTTTATTAATCTTGTCTTCTACGTTATTATTGTGTTCAATTGGATGTTAATTTATTGTCCAATTTATACCCTAGTCTTATATCAGTGCCTTGGAAAATCTTTCTTAAACGTTTGTGCAAAACAGAATGAAAAGGAAAAGCTGCCCAAATTATTCCATTTTTTTCTTCTTTTATTTTAGGGTTATATATTTCATAAATAGTTTTCGATATGACTGAATCCACCAACTGAAATGGGAAACCATTCTTCATGAAACAATCTTTTATTTTAACTAAACTTTCATTGAAAACATCTTCCGTTGAACTCAAATGAAAAGCTTTCCTAATCTTCTTTTTTATCAAATTAACCTTAGCACTGATTGGTACCGCTGACGAATAGGGAGTGATAGAATTTCCTGAAGTTGGCTTAGTGTATAACTCAGTTTCAATGTGATTACCTTTCATTCTTACTAAAACATCCAAAAAAGGTAAACAATAATCCACATGTTTTTCAATGGTAAATTGAACACCTCTATCAAGAGAATTGAATTGGTCCAAGATAAGATTTTCGGCATCTTTTCCTGCAATGATAAAAATATCTTCCAATGATAAAAATATTTATCATATCTGAAAAAAATAAGTAGAATTGTCAAAGCTTGTAAAAAATAAAAATTCCAAAAACTGCAAAGAAATTTCCGCCAAAAACATGGATGAAGGCAATCCCATGAATAACCCTACAATTTATTGAATAATTAAACCGTTCGCCATAAAGAATTGATTACCAAAGAAGAACTTGATTAAATAATACAGATTTGATTTTTCTTTTATATCGTAAATACAAAAATAAAATTCTAGCACTTTTCCTATAAGCTCAAAATTGATGTGAACAAATCCTTTGCATCAATAGAAAATAAAGTAGGCCTACTGTTATTTTCAATTCTTAATTCTTTTAAGTTATCACAAAATTCTTCTCCATTTTTTACGTAACCTATGGAGTTATATTTTAGATCTTGTATTTTTTCAGCCACAATTTTAGAAATCCTTAAAATCAAAGAATTGGAGCAATTTATTATAGGTGTAGAGGGGAATTTCCCATCTTGATTTTTAGGTCTCTGAATCTTAGGCAAAATTTTTATTTTTGGCAAACTATCATCTTCTTGTATGATCTCATTGTCAACCATCTCTTTATCCCAATCAATACATTTTCCTAACAACCTAACATTCTTTTTTATTATTCTATTCGCTTTTTCCAAATGAACATTTAGAATTTTGTAAGTTTTGGAGTTCCCTATATGAACGTTAATCATCTCCTTGTTAATATGTTTTTATTTTTAACTTGTGTGTAGTTTTTATTAATAGTACTTTAATAAAATTTCGTGTTTCCAACTGAAGCGGTTTCGGAGAATCACATACCTTCAAGAAACTATGCTCTCTCCTCCCACCGGTTACACCCTTTAGGACCCGAAAATAGAAGATTCCTCGAATATATATCGTTTCGATATTAACAAAGAACATTCATGTGAAATTTCGTGTCTCCCACTAAAATAGGTTTGAGAGATATGCGTTTCCTTCAAGAAAGTTTGCCCCTCTGTTTACGTCCCTAAGTCCGGATCCGGGATTTCGTTGTTTTTAAATTAAGAACATTTAATTAATCAAAAAATTAAGAGGAATATTATTTATGTAAAAATAATAAAAAAAGGAAAGAAAATCCATTATCATAAATAAAGAAGGAAAGTAAAACACAGGAAAAAATTAAAAAAGAAGAAATAAAAAAATAAAAATTGCCACCAAGCGGATTTGAACCCGGTAACCATATCTCCACTTGAAAATTATACCAAAGTGTGAAGGGAGATTAGGGCGAGAGGGAGATATGAACAAATTTCTATTGTATTCTGTTATTTCCGCAGGGTTCTGAAGAGTAATTCTGCAAAGTTTGGTCCAGATCAGTCAAAGGATCTAGGAGTGTATAGCGAATAAACAAACACACAAACAAATCAGCAAACGTTCTCGTTTATTTTATAGATGATCAATTTACTTTTAGTGCTTAGTTTTTGAAGGGTTCTATTTTCACGATTGTTCCTCTTTACTTCACTGTTTACTGGTGATTGTTGTTAACTGATGATCATCAAAAAGAGTGAAACAGTTGTTCCGGCAGGTCACCCACAACGTTCATATCTTTGTAACTCTTCAATGTACTGTAATTAAATATTATTTTCCATCTGTTTTCCATTGAATAGAGGCAACGGATCTCTTTGGTTCCTCTCCAGTTAATTTGGGTAAGTTCCCGAATTACGTTTGTTTTTTTCTTAGTGAATATTACTACAGCAAATCCCAAACGTATCTTAAAATCTAATATGCATTGTTTTGAAGCTGCTGAACACTTGAGTAGTGTATAGAAGTTACATGAATGGTCATTTTTATAATTTGAAAAGTTTCGCGGAAGAACTGGTGAACTTCGAAAATTCATATTACAGGAAAAAGAAAGAACAGAATTATTTATTTGTAATCACTGTCACAATAGAAAATATTCTCTCTTCCTACTCTTATAAAACAATGCATCATAACTCTTGCAACCTCTTAAACATATAAAATATCGTATTTACTGGAAAAAAAAAACCATTAAATTTATTTTAAAAAAATTCCAAACAAATAATTTATTTATATGATCAATTACATACCAACTTTAAAGACATAAACATTAGTTTTTAGTACATTTAGCAATAGTAAAACATAAAATGTCATTCAC
>JAFIDM010040800.1:0-10824 GCA_023159025.1 Thereuonema tuberculata
ATCTGTTATTTTCTCATTTTCAACTCTTACTTTCCGAGATTCGTTCTTTACATATTATTCCTGGGATTCCGATATCATGCTTATTTATAAAAATATGATCTATATTTGTTTTCGTATTTTAATGAATTGTACAGTTGTTTCTTGTTGTTATGTAAAGACAATTTTTGATATCATTATTGCACACAAGTTTTACGTATCACTATTTCTGTACTGCATTGTTTTTATTCATTTTGAAAAGATGTATGTTTACGTCGCCAATTACTAAAGTTGGACAGTTGTTTAATATATTTTCATTTTTTATGAATAGTTTCTCTAATTCTTCAGTAAATTTATCTTTCTTCGTGTTTGATGGTTTGTATATGGCTAAAATGTTCATCATCAGTATTCTGTCGCAGACAGGTCCAATGGCAAGCAGCAAATAAGGTGAACAATGTCTCTTTCTCCAAGTCATTCTATCTCTTGCCTCCTCATTCAGGCCTTGATATCGACTTGTAGTCATTAGGTCATTCAGGATCATTTTTCTCTTTCTTCCTCTTGGTCTCTTTCCCTCAATCTTCCCCTCCAATACTTTCTTCATGAGATTTTCACCTCTCAGCACAATACCAATCCAGTTCTTTTTTCTTTTTCTAATATTCTGTAATAAACTTCTCTCTTCCCCTATTTTTCCAGAACTTCTTCATTAGTCATCTTGTCTGT
Source organism: Thereuonema tuberculata (assembly GCA_023159025.1). NCBI lineage: Eukaryota > Metazoa > Arthropoda > Chilopoda > Scutigeromorpha > Scutigeridae > Thereuonema > Thereuonema tuberculata. The sequence goes on from JAFIDM010040800.1 coordinate 697, forward strand.
CCATTTAATTTTCTCCATCCTTCTCTACAGCCAAATTTCGAATGCTTCCAGCATCTCAGCATCTCTCTTTCTCAGAGTCCAAGTTTCCGAACCATACAAGGATATACTTCAAATGTATCATTTTAAAAGTCTTTTTCTTAAAATGTTAATATTTTGTTTTTGATAACACAAGCATATTTTTGATAACGAAATATATTAAGTTTTATGACAAAACTTCATGATAAATGACATGTTTTGCGAAACTTCTTGAATCATTTTCCAGAAGATTTCCTTGCTCCGACATTTTAGTAATCTGTAATTTAACATTTTTATTAAAAAGGTTTAACGTGCCTTGAATACAATATTATTCAGCCTATTACCCTGGCACTTGTCAACATCGTTACTGACTCCTGATAAGGGATGATAGATTTTTAAAAAGGTAGGGGTTTTTAGCTTGAAAAAGGAATTATGAATTGATATTCCGAAACGTAGGTAGCGTTTTTATTTATATTTTTTAGATGTTGACAAGTGCCAGGGTAGTAGGCTGAATAATATTAACATTTTTAATTTAAAACTTAAATTTTAATTTAATTTAACAGCAAATTAATATTATGATCATCGGAGAATTTACGACTTCCCAGCCCATTGTGACTTATCCGGGTATTTCAAATGTATTGCGGAAAGGCGCCACACACTCATATATTTAAAAGCGAAAAATCCCATTTTTGCATGTATCTTGTAAACACAGAGACATTTGTGAAAGACTGATATATCGTTCGATAAAACTTTCAAATACTAACATTTTTTCTATATAATTTTCTTATCCAACTTTTATACTTTTCATTTAAATTGAGAAAAAGTCAAAATTTAACCCTTAAAAAGGCGACATCTTGGAAACCAAAAAGTTTTTCGAAAGATTTTTGCAGCATTGTGTTTGTCTTAAAAAAATCTACATTTTATTCATTTGCATGAACAATTTATCTCGTATAGTTTTGTCACAAAATTGGAAAAACTGAAAGTCATGCCAGACAGAATAACGCTTTTATTAAAGATTTAATTTTATAATTAAAGTTTTATTTAAGATTATATTTAATGATATATTATAACCTTTAAAAATCTTTGGATTTTTAAATGAAATTAATTTAGTTTTTTAATAATTTATTAATAAGTTATTTATGAAATCTCTCAATGTTTATAGTTGTTTAAGTTTTAAAAATCTACAAATATATAAAGTCCAACTTTTTACCTTCTATTTTAAAAAAAGAATTTTCTGTTTCTCTATTTTTAAACGACAGTAGAAGATCAAATATTATCCGAAAAGAGATCTAACTAAGAAAAGCAGTGAATTGTTTGTTATAAATGTTTTAAACATAATTTTAATGTTTAGATAAAAGTTCAGCCTGCACACAAGCATAAAAGGTTAAAAGACACTAAAAACATTAAAACATGGGAGGTCCAGAGCTTTCGCCTCTCTTTAGACGAGGCCTCTTCAGTGGGAAGTGATCTAAGTAGCTGTCAATTCCTCTATTTAAGGAAAAGAGGACCAATGAATAGCTTGGATTGTCCATTGGTGAATTGGAGGACGAATCAGGAAAGAATGACGTCCAGGTGGTGCCCGCTAGTGGAGATCGGATGAACTTGGATGGCAAGAGAACAGAGCACATGGCAAAGTTTACGAACAACGGGTCAACTAAAAGGGGGAACGATAATGGGGAAGAACGGAAAGAAGGAAAATTAAAATAAAGAAAAAAGAAAAAAACTAAAATTGCAAGAAACAAAGGAACGGGTGGATAGTGGGGGAAGAAGGTTGGGAACATATAAAGAAGAGAAGGGGAAAGGGAGGGGGGGGGGCTAAAGAGAGGCGAAAGCTCTGGACCTCCCATGTTTTAATGTTTTTAGTGTCTTTTAACCTTTTATGCTTGTGTGCAGGCTGAACTTTTATCTATATTTATTAGCACACGTAAAAACTTTTTAGTATAATTTTAATGTTTGTTTGTGGAAGTTCCTTTCACCATCTAAAATAATAATTTATTACAACACACGTCAAACATTACTTATTTATAGAAAATAACAAAAAAAAAAATTAGGAATTTCATCAACTATTTTTTTTTTCTCTATTTCTTTGCTCGCATTTCATTTCTTGAATTTTCATTGTTCTTAATTGAAAACGAAGTCAACGTAGTTAATGTTATTTTATAATACATGATCTAAATAATAGTCAAATTTATAATTTCTGTCTCTGTATTATGTTTGAGAAGTTCCATTTGTTTTATTTATTTCAATGTCAGATCGCTTATAAATTTAACATTTCAAATATTATTTCGGTAATTATGAAAACCTTTTTAAATTAATTTTTCTTTTCAAATAATGAAGCACTCTAATTCATTATTTGGATAGAAGAGAATTTCCAAGTTGCAATCCATCTGACGTCATGCTGAAATGTAAAATATCGTGCTGCCTATTACGCAGCGATTTGAACCCTTCTTGAAAAATATCTTCTCTAAAGTTTTCAATATCACTTAATGAATTCTATTGAAATCTTTAAAACAGACTAATATCCTTTGTTGAAACATCGAAATTCATCAAAAAATTATTGCAGATAAAAGAAAAGAAGATATGTTATCGCTACATGTGTTGAGAGTATTGATGATTTTATTTCAACCATCAACTGATCTTTCAATTCTTGAAGCCATCAGACAAAATTCAAAATAACAGAATTCCTAAATAGGTTTACTAAAAAACATTCACAATATATTCAAATATTTATTACTTTTACAACTGTAAACAAATATCATCTTTTAATTGTACTATTAGTCATTTCATAGTCATTTTTTCCTTCGAAACAAATACAGTAAAAACGAGGCTTATTAGTTCAAGGCAGAAATCAAAATTGAAATTTACTAAAAAGAGGAACGAATTCAAGCAAACCTCTTTTAAAGTTGGTAAGGTATAATTTATGGTAATAATGTATTTCAAGTAAATATTTTAAAAATGTTAATATCGTATTAGCTTAAATTGGTAAGATCTCACTTTATTCTGAAAATTGGATGAAATGAATTAACTGTTAATTTTGTATCTTCATTTTTCTAAGGGCAAAACCAGACAATATACTTTTGTTAAATTTTAGAAATTGTCGTGAAAATTTTTGAAGGTATGGCAAAGAAGTAATGATTGAGATTATAATAATTTGATAAAAAAATATGTTTTCATAAGATATATTGGGTGAGTGCAAAAGGTCTACCCGTTTTTGGATATGAAACTTTGCAATGGAAATGACCTCACACATGACTTTGTAATGACGCAAATCGTCTGCCAATCAAATGTGTAGATGCCCCACATATAAATGCATCGTGTCTCATAAACTTAATCATCTCAAAAAAAATATTAGAGGGGGTAACATGGAATGCGAGAAGCAGCATATAAGACATTGTTTGTTATACGAGTTCGATAAAAAGAATGCGGTAGCCGCAGCATACAGCAATGTTTGTCAAGTTTATGGGGAGGATGCAAGTGATTGACTCAAGCGTGAAACAGGTTATATTATATCCTAAACAGTCAATCACGCATGACTCAATCGACTGACGAAACCGTTTGATCAAAATATTGACCGTCTAGGTCCACCTTAATACCTTCCCGGTGAGGCGCCCTCTCACCTCGTTTGTCCACGAATCCTTGTGAGTGATTTTCTTCTATCGTACTTGTACAGCGCCGTTCTTGCTGCTTTCATACGGTTGCCGCATACGGCGGAGATGAGGCTGCGGTTGTTTTTGAGCTCCCCCAACCATATGCTGCGACCGCAGATTCTCCAGTTCAGCTCGGAAGTTTCAGCACCCAGCGTATAAGGCGACCCCCGACTTTTGAGAAGATTTTCCTGGTTTAAAAAGTCGTCTTATACGCCAGACAATACGGTAATTTCCTCATGAAAAAAGATCACCCGTTATAATTTATAAATATTTTTATAACATATTTGGGTCAGTAATAATTTTTTGAAGGTTCTATTAACTGTATATTATAATGTTTCGATATCTTTGGATTTTTTGAATGAAATTAATTTAAGTTTTTAATTAGGGTCTATTTCTTTAAAGCTATTTATGAAATTTGTCCATATTTTGAATTTTTAAATATCTACAAAAATATAAAGCCAAACTTTTTTACCTTTTATTTTTAAAAGAGAATTTTCAGGTTTTCTATTTTATAAACGACAGTAGAAGATCAAATATCACAGGGTGGTCGCTAGAAAAGCGGATAATTTGAGGGTCAGATGCGATCATGAATAAAATGCGTGCTTAACACTTTTTTATTTTCATTTCTTTTAGGTTTTATGTGATACCCACATCATGGAAGGAAACAGGAAACAGCTTTCAGACTTTCAAAACCAAGTGATTATTCTTTTCAAAAGTGAAAATCCGACTTGGGGAATGACAAAATGTCTAGCTGTGCTACCAACGTTTTTTTCAACGATTACAAGGCATCAGTTCAATAATGTTGTTGCAACTTTGAAACGAAAAGGTCCTGAAACAGCTGGAACACGCCAAAAAGCAACGGATCCAAAGAAACGAATTTCGGACGAGGCACTTGCAGCAGTGAAAGATTTGGCTGTTTCACTGTGCGACACGGTGCAATGAAGAGACGTCATTTCAGTCAACGAGAAATCGCTCAACATCTCAATATATCGAAAACATCAGTGTTTGAAATTCTCAAAGAAAGTGAACTGAAATGATATCGTCGAATAAAATGTTACCTCATCAGTGAGCGACATCAGGTAATGCGCAAAAACAAGTCGCTTGCACTGATCAATCGCTTTGAACCACAGTCTGCTTGGAAAAGAGTATGGTTTTCGGACGAAGCAAGGTTTTCATTGCGACCGCCTTCAATTCACAAAATGATCGCATTTACCGAGAAGTGCCTGTAAAAACTGACATACAAAATAAATAGCTATTTGACATATTTTCCGCTTTTCTAGCGACCACCGAAAAGTTTCCGAAAAGAAAAGTCCAACTCAAAAAAGCAAAAGCAACAAATAAAACAAAAACCCAATGAACTTCATCAACAATTTTTTTTTACTTTCTTTGTTAGCATTTCATTTCTGTAATTTTCATTGTTCTTAATTGAAAACGATGTCAATGTAGTTAAATTTATTTTGTAATATTGGATGAAAATAAAAGTGAAATTTATAATTTATATTATTTTGAAAAGTTCCTTTTTTCGATTTATTTTTTGATTTATTTTAATGTCATATCGCTTATAAATTTATTATTTCAGTAAAAATTCGGTAATTATGAAAACATTTTTAATTGTTTTTGGAATACTGAAGCACTCTATTCATTTTATAAAAAAAAAGAGAATTTCCAAGTTGCAATCCATGCGACACTATGCTCAAATAGAAAATATCGCGCTGCATAATACGCAGCGATTTGGACCCCTCTGAATAATATCTTCTCTAAAGCTTTCAAAAATCACTTAATGAATTCTATTGAAATCTTTAGAACAGATTAATTTTCTTTGTTGAAAAATCAAAACTCATTAAAAATTATTTAGGATACGGAGAGTAGAACTTCTGTCGCTACAACATTGGTTGAGAGTAATAATGATTTTATTTCAACCATCCATTGGTCTTTCAATTCTTGAGAGCCATCAGAGAAAATTCAAATTAACAGAATTCCGAAATAGGTTTTCTAAAAAACATTCACAATATATTCAAATATTTATTGCTTTTACAACTGTAAACTAATATCATCTTTTTAATTGTACTATTAGTAATTTCATGATCATTTATTCATACGAAACAAATAAAGTAAAAACGAGGCTTATTAGTTCAAAGCAGAAATCAAAATTGAAATTTACTAAAAAGAGAAACGAATTCAAACAAACCTCTTTTAAAGTTAGTAAAGTATAATTTATGGTAATAATGTGCTTCAAGAAATTTTTTCAAAACAATTTCAACATGGTATTAAATTACATTGGTAATATCTTACTTTATTCACAAGTTTAAAATTGGATAAAATGAATAAACTCTTAACTTTGTATCTTCATTTTTCTAAGGGCAAAATCTGACAATGTAATTTTAACTTGTAGATTTTGTCCTGAAAATTTTTGAAGGAATGGTAGAGAAGTAATGACTGAGATTATAATAATTTGATAAAAAAATATGTTTTCTTTAGATATATAAGCATAGCAGAGAAGAATATAACAGACTTTTAGATTGTTAAGAGTAAACACTTACGTGTAGGTGCCTTCAGAAAATTTATCAGTACCAAAATCGTATCGTATCTATGTAAAGAAAATAAAGTTTTAAATATGAAGTTTCATTGAGATCAACTAATTCATTTTTTGCTTGTTTTCTCCAGAAAAAAAGATATCACTCAAAAAAAAAAAATAATCATAAAATTCATTGTAGTGAGAAAATACAGTATACAGTGAGACACATACAGTATATTCTTAAAACGAATAATGATTGCTTACACATATGTAAAAATTTATAATCTTTAAATCTAAAACTTTATAATCTTAAGATGTGTAATAATAATTAACCTCATGTAAAGCCTCAAAACTTTATAACATATTAAATAGGCCTACAATTGATCAATAATTACTTCGTAGTTCATTGCTCCATCAATATCTATAGCTTGATTAGGCCTATTAGGCTTGAGAAAGGGGAGACGAGTGTTCTCCTTGAAAATTTGCTGCTTTTGAAAGTAATGTAAAGAATTACGTTTATTTTGAGTGATGGTGAAGATTTTGTGTTATAATATATTCATGAATCTATATTTTGTGTCTTCATGTTGTTTCTACCTCAATTTCTTCAATTCTTCTAAGATTTTAGTCAAATCTCATTTTCACAATCAACTGTCTTTTTTAATAGCACCGGAGCATCTATGTTAATGAATATACTTTACATTTAGAAATGGTGATATTTAGATGAAAGAATCTGCATTTATTTGAAAAACAATCTCATCCAGATTTGGCACTCATTTATCAAATAAAAAAAATCAATTTTAGACAATTTGATAATTTTCGGTTGATTTTGGTGATTTGAAAATTGAAATAAATTAAATAAAACAATTTTTGAATACACTTTTAGGCTTCTGAAAAACGCATTACATCCACCGTTTGTCTTTCTGTATGTGGACACATATCCCACAATGCTTCGCAACGGCTTTTGTTTTGAATTGTTTTGAGTTTTGTTTAAGTTATAAATGACGACTAATCCAAATAAATAGGGGTGGGTAAGATAGCAAAGAGACTAATGCGCGCATTTTCTAGACCACCCCGGTGCAGTATATTCTAAAATAGAAGTTACTCAAAAGCCGTTGCGCAGCACTGTGATTGGTTTACTAGATGCTATCCCTACCTTGTTCGTTTATTGAACAGTAAAAAAGAAACCATAAAGTAAAAGAAGTTATATCTGTCGTCCCGAAGTATGAATTGACGTAAATAATACAATGTTGAATAGTTATAGGAAAAAGAAAGTTTAAAATATTTTTATAAAGATTTTGTTGTTATTTGTATTGTCCTCAAAATGAAAGATGGCCGCCCTGTTTTTGTGAGATCTGCGCATGTATCACCGATTACTCTGGTCAGGCACTTCCGCATGAGTTTATCACAGGACGTCGCCATTACGGTAAAAGCTTGTTACTTTGCAAAACAGCATTGTATTTATAAATAATATATATTTATTTATTTATATAAATACTTATTGTGAGCAACTGGTATTGAAATAACGGTAAATAGTCGAGAGAAGTTTTAATTTGGCGTTATCAACATGTCTTTCTCAGTGAAAACAGACGACGGGCGTCCATTGTGACAGGAAAACATAATTGAGCAGCTATCGGAAGAGCTGCGCAGTTCAAATTTCCGCCGGTCATCTTTCATTTTGAGGACAATAGTGATAATGATTAATTTATAAAGATTTTCGAGAATAGTTTCTCGATAGTTGAACATTATCTGTTCACTTTTTAAGAAAACTAACATCCTAAAGAACATTGTATTTTGAAGTATTCTATTTCCATGCTGATTTAAAATACAAATAGTTAATGTAGGCGGATGGATGACAATTTTGTTTTATATAAACATTTTTATATACATATACATTTTTCCCTCAACAACTGCATTAAGTGAAATAAAATTAATTATAAAAATATATTCTTTTTTCAGGAGAATCGAAATAAGAAGATCCCCATGAGAACTAAAAAAAAAAATTAGTCTAAACTTTTCCTCTGCATTTTGAGCCAATATTCTTCGGGGATATAACTGTTTTTCTATCAGGTTGACTAAATTCTTTTATCTTGACTTATAGGTATGTAGATATCATTAATTAAGCCGTATACCTGATTAGTGTGATAAGAATTTTCATACAAAAATTTATAATATAGAATTATGACTAGTTTCACTGTCGAGGAACGGTATTATCAAGTAACATTACAGCAAAAAGTCGAAATATTTATACACAACTACCTATATAAACAAGATAGACTGGCCATAGCGCCGCCATCTTTGAAGCAAATTGAATACCAGGTGGCCATGTTTTTTGACGTTTAGGCGGGCGGTACATGTGGTCTGCTAACATTGAATTATTACCTTCAATGCTCGGTCGTAGGGGCTTAGATAAAAAACGTAATGTTTCAGGAGACCGAAAACAAACTTCAAAAGACGTTATTTATTTCTTTATTTATTTAATAATAATATTAAATTTACAAATTCAGCCCTACGAGGTACCACTAGTGATGAATCTGTATGTAGGTGCTGAAAAACATATATTTGTCAGTGTATACAGATTACTATTAATATAATAATAATATTGTATTATTAATATAATAATAATAAGGAAATAATATTAATATACATATAGACAAAATATATATTGTGAAAATATACACTATGTGAAATTTTTATAATTTTTTTTTTTTTTTTAAAATATAACATATGTTTTTCAATATATAACATATATTGTCCAAAATATATACCATGTAAAATTGTTAGATTTTTTGTTGTTTTTTTTTCTCTTCTGCGGATTAACTATAAGAAGAAAGTTTTTTTAAATCTTCCAGTTTATTTTTTGTAATATTTTAGTTTTATTAAATTTATTTTGTTTTAATTCATCTTCAATTTGAGCAAACAGCTTTAATAATATTCTATTTGTATTTCGTAATCCAAAGTTGTGCGTAGGATTTTCCTAATATAAAATGTGCATCAATATATTTCTTGAATTGTTTTCTAGGTTATTATTTCAAAATTGATTTGCAATTTTGTAAAAATTGTTTGGTTAGCTATGTGGTACATTCATATTTATTTGGTTATCTATACTTAAAGTTTCATAAACTATAATATTAGTTAGTAACTAGCAATCAAAACCATGTTTAATCCATTTACTCTGTAAAAATAGAAAATCGTCGAGGTACTAGTATGCCTACAAATATTTTAAATTAAAAAACATTTCAAACTTATCTAAAGTACGATATATCACTAGTTTTATTACTCCTGTTCTTACAAATGTTCGCTGAACACACACTGGGCATGATGTACGATAAACAGCAATACTTTTATTCTCTCATTCGATCACAAACACGTGTTTTCAGTATCGACAAACCATGGAGTATTCGTTAAAAAACATGGCTGCCAGAAGTACTTATTGCTGCCACCAGGAGCGCTGTAACTCACAGATAGCCTCTCTATGTTGTTTATTTATCTCATTGTTTATACATATGAAACTTAAACAGGAAGTAACGGTCTTGGGGCTTCTCTTGCATGCTGGGTGTGATATTAAAACAGCTCTAGTGGCGAAAACAGGAATCACATTGAAATGGCTGAAGGCCGCAAGGACGGAAACCAATCGGCAGGCCACATAGTAGTAAAGATCGGGTCATAGTAGTCCAGATATTCACGAAACAGGCTGGATGATTGGATGAAGTCCCAGGCTAGATGATTGGGTAAAGACACAGGAATCTGCATGCATAAAGACTGAAGTAATTTGGATTAAGACCTAAGGAACAAAACTAAAATCAAAATATTTTTTTTCTTTTTCCTCTTTTTTTTATTTTAAAAACTTTTGTTTTACTTTCCCCATTACAATTAAAAATTAGAAAATGAAAAATAAAACACAACAGTAAAATTCCTATTTATTTTTATAATTTTCAGGACCAAAACTTTTTA
>JAFIDM010040978.1:0-12094 GCA_023159025.1 Thereuonema tuberculata
ACTTTTTGACCAAGATATAGGGTTTTTAGAGTTGGGGCTTGTAGAGTTAGGCCTCGTTGAGTTAGGGGCTTGGCTCTACATGAGATCTCATATCTTTTTAACAGTGAAATCATTATGACATGTGAGTCTTGGCAACTTATTTTACACGAAGTGTTTTGGGTGGGATTTCATTTCTTTTTGTAGGATGAGATCTGATAACTTTTTAACAGTGAAAGCGTTATGAGCATGTGAATCTTGACAACTTATTTTACATGAAATGTTTTGGGTGGGATTATCTATTACAACTAAATTTAGTTTTAAGATTATTTAGAAAATGGATTTTTTTTCAATACCCTACTTTTCTGTTTTTCTATTGGTCAACTTGTATATACAAGCTGTTTGCACTTTGGAAGAAATCACATTATTACACAGTATTATTTAGGCCAAAGCATTGAGGGTACGACGTATTTCAGATCTTAATAAAATCCAAATTATAAAAGCTAGATAAATGAAACTTAGCGTATTTCATTAGTATGGTAACTGCATCTTATCCTGAAAATTTGAGCTCTCTAGTATTATCCAGGCCGAAGCTATGAGGGTTCGATAATACAAAACCAGACCATCAAAACCTTTATGAGGGGTTGGAATGTGAAAGTTACGGATTTCTTAATTTTTTTGTTGTTTGTGTGCTAATCCTAACCTGAATACCAAATTTCAGCTTTCTAGGACTTCAGGAAGTACCCTATTGGTTTTGATGATCATGAGTCAGTCAGTCAGTCAGTCAGTCAGTCAGTGAGTGACGGAATCGACGTATTTTAGGTATTAATAAAATCCAAAGTATAAAAGCTAAATAAATGAAACTTAGCGTATTTCATTAGTCTGGTAACTGCATCATATCCTGAAAATTTGAGCTCTCTAGTATTATCTAGGCCGAAGCTATGAGGGCTCGAAAATACGACGAAACACTTCCAGAAAAGGTACGTAGTGCCCTTCCTGCCTTCGGCTCGTCTTGGCGGGGGCACTGCCGTGCCCCCAGATATATATAAATTGGCTAAGTTCGTCTGTCTGTAACTCGATATAATTAAGCTATTAAGATAGATCCAACGGTTCTCAATGGTACCATTGAATCAAAAGTACTCAAATTGGATGAAAATATTAGTTCATTGTTGTTTCCATGAAAATTTATTCTTGGGAACTGACCTCGACAACTGAAATTCTAACAAAACATAAGTTCAAAACTAAATAATTTTGTTACCACTGCATCCATTTTAATGAAATTTGGCATACTTACTCAGTTGTTTACGCTGATTTCAAAACTCAAAACCATTTTTGCCGTAGAAGCTTCGTTCACAAGTTACCACAATATTTAGATTACATTTACTTTATATTTCATAGTTGATAATAAAATGATTTTTCAGATTTTTTTTATGCCTGTCAGCCGACAGGCTTTGCTGCTAGTTATACTATATTTTGATGAAAATAAATATAATGCGATTTTCTTAATGTAGTGAGATACTTTAGAATTTTGTTAATTTACAGTTGTAAAGATGATTTTACATGCGCAAATAATCAATAAGTGTTAAAAGACTGCTGTCGCACAAATTAAAAATTAAAACATTAAAAACATATAAAAGTTAAAAACTACTAGATCTGGTTGCGGAGAAACTAAACTAAAAGAGCTTAAAAACAACAACAATTCCCATCATGCCTAAGATAAGAACGAGAGCATGCCGGTTAATTTGGGAAGTCTATACTAATAACAATAAAAATTAAAAATCTGTTCTTGAAAATTACAATTTACAATCCTTCCTCCTCCCCCCTAGTTTATATTATAGTTCGGAGACGAAACTAGTAGTTTTAACTTTTATATGTTTTTAATGTTTTAATTTTTATTTTGTGCGACGGCAGTCTTTTAACACTTATTAATTTACAGTTATCCATGAAAATAATCTAATACAGTATACTCTCAATATCTCGAACTTCGATATCTCGAAAACCTTAATATGTCGGAAATTATTTTTCCCCTTGATATTACATATTCATCTAATGTTAATTTTAATTCTTGTGTCGAATATTTTTCGAAGTAAAAAATGAATTTTTCCGGAAAAATCACCGTTCAGTTATGGTCGAAGTAAATAGAGGTATTTTTAAAGAAATTCTAGTAATGTAAGTTCATTGTATTTTACTAATTCTTTTCAATTTAATGTAATTATTTTCGACTACTTTTAAAAATTAAAATTATCATTGCTGTATTTAGACTTATTGTTAACTATCATTACATATTTATACTTATTCTCATCTATCAAGACTCTAATTTTTAGAATATTATTCCGTATCTGGTATTTTTACGTGAATTTTTATATTTTCGTTATGGCCTTGTTACATCGAAAACTCGCTATCTCGAATTTTTTTAAGCGTCTTTTCGACTTCGAGATATTGAGAGTATACTGTATTCAATATATGATTTTTTTATTAAAAACATCTTAAATTTAGTGTAATGTTATGTTTATATACTTAATATAAAAAAAGCGATAAAATAAATTGAGCAATGGGTTGTGATAAAACTTAAGTTGTTTTTGTGTGTTTTTTATCTGATTGTTATCTTTTATCTCTGTTTCAAATAAAGGACAAGTTTTATTTACAAGACACATAATGTTGAAAATACTGACCAAATGCCAACGCCATCTACTAACAGTCTTAAACAATATTTTTTTTTTCTTCCGATTGGACTTCAGGTATTAAACCTTCAAGTCTAAAGGCAATTATTATTTTTCCAATATATTTCTTTCATTATGGTACGAAGAGATAATCAACTATCAAAAATAATAACATAATATAAAAATATCAGAAAAATATTTACACAACATCTGGAAACATATTATTGCTTTTCTCAGAAAAAATAGACCAGCCATATTGAGGACTACATTAATGTAAGGAATAAAAATGTTCAATTAGGAAAAAAAATCTGAAAATCACTAAGCTAGGTTTATAAAAGATAAACGCAATGTATTCTGTAGCCCTTAAAGTACAATTTAAGGTATTTGACATATTCTCAAGTAAAGACTGGGGGAATCAGTCAAGATCAAAAACTAATTAATCATCCGATTCTTCCTGCAAATTAACTTGTCTTTCACTGTAGGTTCTTTCATAAATAAATGGAAAACCGATTTCAAGGTTCAAGTATTCAGATGTTGAAGGTAAGGAACATTGATTCAGATGATGTCACCAATCCTCTTAAATAATTCCCACATCTTATACAATTTGTTTGGAATTTTGTATTACAAAAAAATGCCTTCTAAAACTGTCATTCACAAATCTTTGTAAAGTAATGCCTTACAGTACTAAAGAATATGAAAACAAAACAGGAAAGGAACGTATTATTATTAAAGAGAAATTTATAGGGTAATTCCTAAGGTTATTTTTCTAATTGCATTTCAAAATATACAAAGCTTAATAGTTTACATATATGTAGTTTAAAATAAATATCCTCCAGAAAATAGGCCTTAATTAAATCAAATTAAATTAAAATAATGTTTCAGTTTAAAGACCTTGGCCATCTATGGTTAGACGGGGTTCCTCTGATACTATTGATAAAATTAGCATTTTATTGATTTCTATAAATTAATAGTTTTATCTTAGATAATGTAAGACTAGTACATTGAGTTTTATAGTTAAGTCATGTATTGGTAACTTTCCCAACTGTCGTTAAATAAATTCTTTCCAGGAAGAAAATACACCTTTTTTTTATTTCAGACAACAGTCTAATCAGAGAACGATTTTTCCTTGGGATTGTAGCATTTTCCTGCTTCCAATTTCCCATTTCATGGCTTTTAACGGAGCACAATGGTCCAATCACGAAAAGAGGGCGGATCAAAACATCTTTGATGCTGGCATGTGAAGCAGAATAATCAAATCCACAATCGATTTCGTAGTTTGACAGATCTGAATAGATGGTGTTAAAACGATGTTCTTTTTTACAAAAAACTTGAATGAAATACGTAGTAATGTTGAATTGTAGGCGTAACGCTACAGGTTTCCTATTGATGGGTTTAATTGATGGAAAAGGATAGAAGCAAACAACCCTATTACTTATTTCATATATATTTGGTAAGCAAATGAATATATACATATATATATACATATGTACATCTTTTCTTTAAATATATGATACTCTGAGAAACAATTCGGAATTAACCCGGGCAAAATATCTTTCTAATGTCTCAGTTTGATTTATTTATTCTAGTTGATGTTACTGACGCTTCCATGACCAGGACCAAGCTTCTATGGCGAAGCGAAGCAGAGTAACATCTTTCCTTAGATGATATTCCCAAAGAATTTAAAGTTTTACTTTTCAGAATATTAAAATAATCATTGAATATTCTTTTTAAATACGTACAAAGATTATTAGTGGAGTTTCTGCTTCCTTTTTGTTTTAAATCATACTTACATAGCTCATGTAGCCTTTTGTTTCATCCGATCTCCGATATTGTTTTTAACCCAAAACCCGTTTTCATATCTGCTGAGTTCCTTAACCCTCGAAATCCCTTTTTTCTCCAAGTTAATTTTACGTTAGACTTTACACTTCATTCTGACTAAAGAATCTTGTTATTTACCTATTACTGCTTTGTCCAACGCACAGTTTTGTTCGCAATAAAAGGTTGTTATTCGTCAGACAAACAGCCAACTAATCGTCAAGTTTTGTATAGTATTTGGTCTCCAGCTGTGCTTTTCTCATACTCTTTTTGTCCCATTTCATTACTTCTTTATAAGTTTTTGAGTATTCAATTTCATTCATTTGGAAAAAGAAAATTGAAGAGAATTTTATAACTTATTTATTTATTTACTTATTTATTATGTTTTAATTTACAACTTTTTTCTTTTCCATCTTACATAGCACTTTCATCTTTTCGCTTTAAGCCTAGTAATGTAATAAAGTTTTATTTTATTTTATTTTGAAATAACTAAAAGAAAATAATCAGAAATAGTTAACACTAACCTGAGCGAAAATATCCATAGGCTTATTTTACTCAAATTCTCCTTCATATTTCATAAATTTGGGGACAATGTTAAATCAATTTTGGTAGTATTTACATTGTATGTCATTCGTAAATTTAATGAGAATAAAGTCTTCAGAGACATAAATAACTAAAAAAATAAAAAGGATTAGGAAGAATAGTTTACTTCATCTTTCTAACAGCTTTGGTGACTTATAAATTGCATGTTTACGTTGGCAATATATTGTCGAAATATCTTATTGATCCTATATGCCATGTGTCTGTTCAGGCATTCTCCATTCTTAGTTCCCGAAAAAAATATTTGTTATAAACTTTCTACTGATACTTGTGATTTGTTTTGAGATGAATCATTATGTTAACGCTATTTCAGACCATTTCTTATTATTATTAGGATCTGTTATTAATTATTACTTCTGTTGTTAAGTTCAGAATGCAATTAATTCCTCGTCTGTAGATAACCTGAATAATCTTTGTTCATCTCGAAGCTGTAGAATAATTGTTAAGCAGCAAAAAGCCATTATTTAGCATCGTATACAAATCCAATTTTGCACGATGTGCTGATACCGGCTGTCCAATATATTTCAGTCAAAACTGAATTTTAAGCCATCTTTTCGCAGAGATGATTTATGTACTTGATTCTATAGGTTTGTTTTTCATAATGATCTTTAGCGATATCGTCATCAGAATTTGTAAGTTCATCGATTTCCTCACTACGGATATACTAGTTGTGTACAGAAGTTTCTATTAAAGCAATGGGACAATTTGGAGACCGTTCCTTGCAAAATCATACATTTGACCTGTAAGCAAACAGCAGCAATGGCAAATTTTTAGAAGCAAGCTCATATTTTGGTAACAGATTTCGTTCGAGTATTTAAAATCTTACTACAATTAACAACTGAAGATTGAGTAATTATAGACGGATTATAATTACTCATTTAATAATAATATATTCACTTTACAGGATTTATTAAGTACATTGCTTTAGTTTTCATTGGCTGGACAGAAACATATCTCTTTCCATTTTTCCATTTCTTCTGGGATCTTGTTAATAATGTCATTTAAGCCAATCATAAGCAACCACGGACTGCGTCGTGACTCCACATTACGTATTTGACTAAATGGCACTGTTGTGCCTCTGCAAGTGTTCATTAGAATGTGTATTTTTTAAGAATGAGAACGCCTACGACCTTTCAGTGAAGGAGTTAATTGAAGGATTTTCAAAAGGAGGAAGAAAATGGTCATTTTTCACGTCGTTATTCGTGTGATTCATCTTCATTCGTACAAAAGGAAGGTGTTTCTGTGAATTTCTGAAAAGAAGACCTATCTGTTGTTCTTGAGGAATATTTTTTCCTAACTGCTTTTAGGAATATATATTTATGTTACAGATTGAAATCTGAAAGCTTTGAACAACAAAACATTGACAGGATAAAGCAAGTATATCATTAACATGAACCTCTTCAGGAAAGGAAACTGATTAAATCAAGACACTGGTGGAATTTTTATTTGCTTTTTGAACTCAAACCGATCCTTGTAGTAGGGCAACGAAAATGATTCCCTTTCAAAATAGCTGAGAAAACCTTAAGATTTGCATATTTATTCAAATATTCGGAATTCGCCGGTTTTTGAGAGACAGTGATAAGAAATTCTTGCCGTCTTTCTACAAAAGATAAAGATTTGAAGGAAACGTTACAAATTTCAATGAAACATTATTTACAAACATTTATTTTCAAAGACAAAAGTTGAAATTTATTTATTTTCAATATTTCTTTCATATACCGGTATCTATTTGATTATACAATCAACAATAAGTTTATATTGCTTAAAAGATTTTTATTGTTAAAGAGATTTCGAATTAGTAAGGACAGATATAAAAAATTTGTAAAACTGAAAATAAAGAAATACTTAGTTTTTAAATAAAGAAAATAAAAATCCGTTGAATTTTTAGATGAACGGAATTATTGATAATTTCTGAAAATATCAAATATTCGTTAAAAATAAAAACAAACTCTTTCTGCTAAAGTAACTCCACTATACAATCTCTGATTTCAAGTGCACAGTAAGTAGAAGGTTTAATAGTGTCCATAGTTTTGAAAAGAGATTCTATTTTACAATTATTAAGTAAGAAGACCTTCCATCTCTCAAACTTAGAATTACATTTTAAAAAAAGCGAAAAAAATTACCTTTAGTATAAATAAACAAATTTTCAAGATATAAATAAAAAGAAAAAAGAAAATATCCAAAAAAATAAGGGATTAACAAAAAGAAATTGAGTAGTTAATAAATAGCTTTTTCTAATCCTTGAATTCACAAAATTAAAAAAAAAAAAATCTTAAATCTAAACATCAATGGGTGAGTGTTTACTACGTGACATCCTAGAACAGCCGTTTCACTCTCTTTGGTGATCATCAGCTAGGAGCAGTCACCTATAAACAGCGAGGTCTCAGTACGGAGGATAATAGAAACAATCATGGGAATCAGACCCACGTCTTAATACTAACAATACATTATACTCTTGACCCGAGTCCTGAATAACTTTTGAGAATTGTTACTGTGTTATTTTAGCAAACTGAAGTTTCCAGTTAAACTGACGTTAATCTTAATTTTAAATAATTAATTTAAGGTACTAATGAAAGCGCCATTTTGTTTCTATCTTCTAAAAATCAAATTTTTTTATATTTGTTTTTTAGTGCGTCATTACAACTGAATACAAATATATTGGCATTTTATAGAATGGCTTTTAAGGATTCATAAAATAAATCTCATATAAATAGAAAGGTCATTTCCCAACAAAAACATAAGACAATTTATTTCTTCGTTTTTATACCATTTGTAAATATATATGAAACGAAGGATAATTAAGATTCTACTAATTCTATATTGGATGTAGAAAGTAGAGATATAATAATCAAATAAGGATGATTCTATGGCTTTCGATATGGGTCACTAGATAAATTTGAATAAATAATTTCAGAAATATTGTAAAATGGTGATGTTTCTTCAAACTTTCAGAAATTACTGTTGTAATAGTAATATTTTCAAATTCAATGGTACAAAAAATTTTGGAGATCACAAAGAAATTTCCTGAGAAATGTGGAACAGACAAAAACCAATCGCTGTACACTGAAACAAGAACATAGTATAATAGCATTACTACAGAAAATATTGTTTCATCAAATAGTCTTAACTTACTGTCGAATTCTTTGCCAGGTAGGCTTATTATTTCTTTACAAACTGATAAATTAAAAAATTTAATACTTTTTTTTTAACCCATTATATGGAATAGACACATGCATGTAAAGCGGTTTCCAGGGTTGGCTAAAGCCTGTTCAAGTGTTAATGTGCTAAATAAAATGGAAAATACTTAAACGAATCAGCTTGCTGTAGGTAGAAAGGTCAGTTATCGTGAATCCGATCAGCAATTAATTGAAGACGCTCACTTGGGCGGAAGGGGGTTGGTCAGAAGAGAAGCCTCCCCCTCCCATCCTTTTGATTCACTATCACAAGATCTGCTCCTCTGACACCAGATGAAATCATGCGTAATTGCAGTCGCACAGAAAAAAAAATACAACAAGAATCAATCAGAAACTAATATTTATTTGGCAAAAGAGAGGTTCATTGGCATCGCACCAACAAAAGCAATGAAATGAAGCCGATAAATATCTTTTTATTTTTAAAGAGGCAAAATAGACAATAGAATCGTATAGAGATTTTATAATAATAGAAAGTAGAAAATTACATACAAGACATCTTAAGTGATAATTCACGAAACTATTAATGTTGAAATGTTATTTTGTTTGGGTGTAATTTACGAAGGAAGATAAGAGAAAGACCAAACCATCCCTCAGAATCATCTAGGTCAATTTGACCCTTCGTTAAATAATAGAACATTCCAATACTTTGAATGTACACAACTTTTTGATTATAAACTTATTTCGTTCATCATTATTGAAGGTAATAAAAGTGCGACCAATAAACAAATGTTTCTTTTTTATTAATGAACAAATCGAAGAATTTAAATACTATAATTAGTGCTAATAAACAACTGTGAAATAAAGTATTGAAGGAAAATGGGAATGAAGAACACTCTTCTAACGAATAAGCAATATAACTGTTGATTTGATTTATTGGAGTTCCAATTGAACTCATTAACTTAAATAGAATAATTCGAAAACTTAGAATATTTTGAAATATTTTAGCCACTGGATGCTATCTTTGCTTTCAACTTTCCCCTAGAAGATTTTATATTATATGTTTTTAATATGTTATTTACGAGAATCGTATTCCTATTGAAGACAGTGACTTCAGTTGGAAGATTCAAGTGCTGAGGCTTCAAAACCATTGTTCCAAGAGACAGAAACGATCCTTAAAGTCTTCTTTGAAAATTATTTCATGTAAAGTTTGGTTTCTAATTTTAAAAGATGAAAAATATGCAGATAAGTCACAGTAAGATTTGATTTAAGTACAGATATGTAATAGTTTGATATTTGAGGTATTTCATAATGTTTTCAGCGTATCTTGTTTTTGGCTACTTTCTACATATTTTCAATTAAGTCTACCTTTATTTATAAATTACTTTTCTGTTTGAACGTCTGCATAGAACTATTCGGCATTACACTGTTTGCATAGAGCGGTTCTGCATTACAATATTTGATCATCAATCTAGACGCTCTACTACTCGTGTTCAACTATGGATATCATGTTTACTATTATGTACAAGAATGTCATAAGCCCCGCGAACACCATGCAATTTTTCAGCAACTTCGTCATTCCGATTTTGACGTCACGAGTTGATATAGACAGTTTTGAGCCCGTTTATATGCAACTTGACTGCAACTTTTGTCATCCGACTCGAGTTGTTCCTAACCTGCAACTCCAAAAATTGCATCGAAGTCGCTGGGAATTACCCAATCACAGGGCAGCGTTGGAACACGTCAGTTGTGACGCCACGCCCATGAAAGAAATGGCGTCGAAAATGATATTTGCCGATTGGATTTGAAGACATGCTCATACTCAATGAATATCAAGAGTATTGCGAGTTTCTTTCATGCATAAATAAAGTTTATACTGAAATGCAGAAATTGTATGCGGCAGAATTTATCAGAGAGGTTTCAAAACCTCGATTTTTTTCGGATTTTCCACATCGGGTTTGGGAAACGCATTGCATTATGGGATTCCTTCTATGACGGCCGACTTCATGTCGAATTGCATGGTTTTCGGGGTTTGATAAAAGTTTATATCAACTCTTGACGTCAAAATCGGACGACTAAGTTGCTGAAAAATTGCATGGTGTTCGCGGGGCTTTATTCACGACTTCCTTAAGGGTCATATTACACTTGAACTTCAGCACTGGTTTCTTTTTGCATTTTATAATTGAAAACATTCAAATTTTTAAATAAAGAAATAAAGAAATCATAAGAAAGTACTAATAATCTTTGTTGATAAAATCCAACAAATGCTATAATACTGAGGTCTCAATAAAAAATGCTTTACAATACCAGCTCTATTAACTTTAATCAGTTATTTTAAACAAAAATTGGCTTACATTAATACTTTGATACTAATCTGGGGGCACGGCAGTGCCCCCGCCAAGACGAGCCGAAGGCAGGAAGGGCACTACCTACCTTTTCTGGAAGTGTTTCGTCGTATTTTCGAACCCTTATAGCTTCGGCCTGGATAATACTAGAGGGCTCAAATTTTCAGGATAAGATGCAGTTAGCAGACTAATGAAATACGGTACGCTAAGTTTCATTTATTTAACTTTTATACTTTGGATTTTATTAATACCTAAAATACGTCGATTCCGTCACTCACTCACTCACTGACTGACTCATGATCATCAAAACCTCTAGGGTACTTCCTGAAGTCCTAGAAAGCTGAAATTTGGTATGCAGGCTAGGATTAGCACACAAACAACAAAAAAATTAAGAAATCCGTAACTTTCACCCTCCAACCCCTCATAAAGGGGTGGGTCTGGTTATGTATTATCGAACCCTCATAGCTTCGGCCTAGATAATACTAGAGAGCTCAAATTTTCAGGATAAGATGCAGTTACCATACTAATGAAATACGCTAAGTTTCATTTATTTAACTTTTATACTTTGGATTTTATTAATACCTAAAATACGTCGATTCCGTCACTCACTCACTGACTGACTGACTCATGATCATCAAAACCTCTAGGGTACTTCCTGAAGTCCTAGAAAGCTGAAATTTGGTATGCAGGCTAGGATTAGCACACAAACAACAAAAAAATTAAGAAATCCGTAACTTTCACCCTGCAGCCCCTCATAAAGAGGGGGTCTGGTTATGTATTATCGAACCCTCATAGCTTCGGCCTGGATAATACTAGAGAGCTCAAATTTTCCGGATAAGATGCAGTTACCATACTAATCATTTCAGTTTATGATGCTAAGTTTCATTTATCTAGCTTTTATACTTTGGATTTTATTAAGATCTGAAATGCGTCATACCCTCAATGCTTCGGCCTAAATAATACTGTGTAATAATGTGATTTCCTACAAAAGAGCAAACAGCTTGTATATACAAGTTGACCAATAGAAAAACAGAAAAGTAGGGTATTGAAAAAAAATCCATTTTCTAAATAATCTTAAAACTAAATTTAGTTGTAATAGATAATCCCACCCAAAACATTTCATGTAAAATAAGTTGCCAAGACTCACATGCTCATAACGCTTTCACTGTTAAAAAGTTATCAGATCTCATCTTACAAAAAGAAATGAAATCCCATTCAAAACATTTCATGTAAAATAAGTTCCCAAGACTCACATGCTCATAACGCTTTCACTGTTAAAAAGTTATCAGATCTCATCTTACAAAAAGAAATGAAATCCCACCGAAAACATTTCATGTAAAATAAGTTGCCAAGACTCACATGTTCATAACGCTTTCACTGTTAAAAAGTTATCAGATCTCATCCTACAAAAAGAAATGAAATCCCACCCAAAACATTTCATGTAAAATAAGTTGCCAAGACTTACACGCTCATAATGCTTTCACTGGTAAAAAGATATGAGATCTCATGTAAAGCCAAGCCCCTAACTTTACAAGGCCTAACTCTACAAGCCCTAACTCTAAAAACC
>JAFIDM010040979.1:0-12093 GCA_023159025.1 Thereuonema tuberculata
GTTTCATATTTTTTATTTAATTTTTGCAAAAAAAAAAAAATTAGAGGATTTGCTCACAAAATATAAGGTTTGTTTTATTTTTTTATATATATATTTTAGTGTTTTAGGGTGCAAAATTGAAAGAAAAATGTTTCTGTGTTTCTCAAATTAACATTAAATTCAATCAAAGGCAGTAGAACAACTGTGAATCAAAAAATTTAGTTAAAATGTGAAAAATCCCTTCTGTGGCTTATACAAACTTATGCTCCAGTTGGCAACAACATGGCGGACGCTGGTGGTTGGCCGCACTGTCCTCTGTAGTCACTGTAGTTTGTATTACAGTGACTAGAGACTACAGTGGGGCCAACGGTGGTCTTCTTTTCTATTGGCTAACGCTTCCGCCGCCATATTTTATCCAACTGCAGCATAAGTTTGTATAGGCAACAGTAGAGATTTTTAACATTTTAACTAAATTTTTTGATTTTTTTCTTTCAATTTTGCACCCTAAAAACACTAAAATATATATATAAAAAAATAAAATAAACCTATTTTGTGAGCAAAGAGTCTAATTTTTTTTTTTTTTGCAAAAATTAAATAAAAAATATGAGACATAAAAAAAAATGAATTTAAAAAAAAATAAAACAAACCTTATATTTTGTGAGCAAAACCTCTTATTTATTTATTTATTTATTTTTTGTGTCATTTATATTTTTTTTATTGACAAAATACTATCAGTTATTTGTTATATAAGACAATAAAATAAAGTAAATATCTTTGATATTGTTGAATTTTAATAGGGGAAATAGAGGAAATAAATAAAGGCTTTGTATTGCTTATTACAAGTCTATCACAACATCAGACAACAGATTTTTATACTTATTTTATAATTATAATTATAATTATTTTTATAATTTATTTTTAAAATTTTTATTATAACAGATAAGTAAATTTTTAGTTGTATATAAATCTATCGTTTAAATTAAAAATGTACTGATCTGTTACAAGTATTGTACTTAATAAATATTTATTTATAATTATTTATACTTATTTAATAATAAATATAGCTTCATGATAATAATACTCTAAAAATTCTTTTAAATATACCGTATATGCTCCAATAAACGCCGAGTCTCTAATTGTCGCCTGTCTCTAATAAGCGCCGGGCTGCAGAGGGGACACGACCAAATAGTAGCCGGTCTCTAACAGTAGCCGGGTCTCTGATATTTGCCTACCGATACTAGTGTAAGCGTCCATATCTTTATAGTCGTGCATAATACCTTACGGTATATTGCCTTACAAAATGCCGTCGAAGCGGTCAATTGACATTGCCTTTAAGATTCGCGCGGTGGAATACGCGAAAGAATTCCGGTGAGGCGACTGCCCGTCATTGTGGATTCGGACGACGAATAGCAGCGAAAGGTACAGAAAGACATTGCCATTTATCTTTAACAGTCTTATGTAGCATGTGAAATTCGAATAAAGTACCCGTTTGTAATATTAGCTGGTATGTACAAATATTGCGTTCTGAAGGTTTTTGTTAATAATGGCCGGCCTCTAATAGCAGCCGGTCTCTATTAAGCGCCGGGAGCTGAGGTTAGTTTTGCAAATAAACGCCTGGGGCCTCTATTGAAGCATATACGGTATTTGTTTATACACTTATTAATTATATTTGTTTGTTTATTGTTGTGTATATAGTTGTATATAAATCTATTGTTTGTTCATTGTTGTATATGTATTGTTAGATATTATAGTTGTATGTTAACTTATATTATAAGGAATGTAATTATGTTACCTTTTAGTAAATGATTAATTTTTTTTTCTGAAATCCGTTTTATTTCCGTTTTATTTTTAAATCAAAGTAAATATCTCTTTGATATTGTTGAATTTTAATGGGGAAAATGGTTGAATTAAATAAAGGGATATAAAGTCCTAAAAAAACGGATTTCAGAAAAAAAATTAATCATTTACTAAAAAATATCTGAAAATATATAAAATATATTTTAATCCTTTTTTTTTGCAAAAATTAAATAAAAATGAGACAAAAAATAAAAATCAATCTAAGAAAAAAATTAAAGAAGTCTTATAGTTTGTGAGCAAATCCTGTTATTTTTATTTATTTATTTTTTAGATGTTTGTGTCATTCATGTTTCTTTTATTGATACCAGTATGAAATACTATCAGTTATTATCAGTTATTTGTTATATAAAGACAATAAATAAGTAAATATCTCTTTGATATTGTTGAATTTTAATAGGGGAAATGGTTGAAATAAATAAAGGTTTTTCTATTGCTTATTATCATTATTTATTGCGACAATTGCACACAATAGTTTATCTACAAAATTGTAACGCCCTGGTGGCTGTTTAGTAATTTCTTTCTTTCCTATCTTTCCTATAATATTGAATTATATTATAAAAGTGTTTGAATTATATCATATCAAACTTAACTTTTATCAATTGTAATTTAGAATTGTAATTTAGAATTTGTTTGTTTTATGTTCAAGGAAATAAATAGTTTTATTTCTTCCTTTTTCGATCTGATGAAGATTAATTGATCAGATTATTCGAAAAATTGTTGTTATTATTGAGTAAAGAATTTTTAGAGGATTATTATCATGAAGTTACATTTATTAAATCTATTTGTTTGTTTATTGTTGTGTATATAGTTGTATATAAATCTATTGTTTGTTCATTATTGTATATATATTGTTAGATATTATAGTTTTATGTTAACTTATATTATAAGGAATGTAATTAGGTTACTTTTTAGTAAATGAATAATTTTTTTATTTCTGAAATCCGTTTTTAAAGGGACTTTATATCCCTTTATTATTTATTTCCACCATTTCCCCTATTAAAATTCAACAATCTCAAAGAGATATTTACTTTATTGTAAATAACTGATAATATTTTGTTATTTATTTAGAAATAAATTTGAGGCAATTCTTGTAAAGAAAGGTTTTACATTTCCGGGTAATGACAAGGAACTTATGAAAATTAATAAGAATTTCTTTAATTTTATTCATGAAATGGGTTCCTCCTTCTAAACTACTCTTTGGGATCATGTTTCATTTTTTCCTTCCACCTTACAGAAACATTTTAATAACACTTGGGTGGCAGGCTAACAATTTTACTTTTTCTTTACTTTCAGGGGAAATTTTTTAATTGGTTTATAAGTGATCCCTTTTGGGTTTTTTCTTTTTCTGCAGGCTACTCTCTTGGAGGGGTCAATGGGGAGGGTGGAGCCCGAGTTGTACCCGGCTCCTTGGATAGGGACTTTGGCGGTCCATGGAGCTGTTCGGGGTGGGCTCCTGCCGACCAGATCACACTCATTCTTGGGGGTTGCCAGAATTGTTACAGAAAAAAAAAATTTTTTTTTTGGCTTTGTACTTTAATAGGAGTTTCTTTTTATGGTTTCTTGTAATTTGATTGGTAATTTTTTTATTCTCCTCCCCCCCTTTTTAATATATGTATGTCCTTTGTCAATGTTTTTCTTTTTGTTCGTTGTGTATGATGGGGACCCGAAATCTGCTCTGTAGGTAGTGGTCCCCATTTGTCTTATATGTTATAGGCTATAGTATTTTGTCAATAAAAAAAATATAAACGACACAAAAAATAAATAAATAAATAAATAAATAAGAGGTTTTGCTCACAAAATATAAGGTTTGTTTTATTTTTTCTAAAATTGATTTTTACTTAAAGTCTCATATTTTTATTTAATTTTTGCAGAAAAAAAAATTAGAGGCTTTGCTCACAAAATATAAGGTTTGTTTTATTTTTTATATATATATTTTAGTGTTTTTAGGGTGCAAAATTGAAAGAAAAATGTTTCTGTGTTTCTCAAATTAACCTTAAATTCAATCAAAGGCAGTAGAACAACTGTGATCAAAAAAATTAGTTAAAATGGTAAAAATCCCTACTGTGGCCTATATAAACTTGTGCTCCAGTTGCATTAAACATGGCGGACGCTGGTGGTTGGCCGCACTGTACTCTGTAGTCACTGTAGTTTGTATTCTGAGTGTTAAATTCAAAGTGTTACTCGTTAATAACTGATGGCTGCTTTATGCGGAGAAATGTATTTGGTTGATTCTTTTGGAAAAAGATGGATCAAGTTTCCGTAAGATATCGTATGATGAAATTAAGGTACTTTCGGAATTAAATCGAAATATTTTTGTTATTGAATTTTAATTCTATTGTTCGATTTCATTTAGATCTTTTTCGTTATCCCGAAGCTAATGGATGTTTAGGCTTAGATGACTTAAGGAGGCCTAAAGCATTATTCGGGAGGTTGCTTCAGAATCTGGTATCAAATAGGCATTTCATCGTGGCAATAATTTCCTGTGTGGAAAATTATTATTCAGGACGTATGGATGTTCGTGAAAGTCCGTCTAATAGTACATAGCGCATTTGCGGTCTAATCTAGGCTTAGGTTGAAACGTTGCTTAGACAAAGCGAATGAATATACGGAATTTCCTTTCGTGTTCCATCGACTTATGAAGCAAGTCTTCGTGAATCATTTCAAGATAAGGTAGGACTGATTTACGTTACCTTTTAATCGATCAACGATGTGTAGGATGATATTACATAGAATCAACGTTAACTGACATTTCTAGTTTCGAAGGACTGTGTTCGAATTGCTGAAAACATAAATGAATGTTTTATGTTTAAATTATATGATTTGTAATTGATGTTCTTGATCTAGTGTACTATAGAAAATGTAGTTGGGATAATATTTATCCAATTTAATGTCAAGTTGTTTCGATGATTATGTTTATTCAAGTTTATGGATAAAGTATCAATTCCGTGTTAACGTAGTTTAATTTCTACTAGAAGAATTAAGTTGTTGAAAGACTCAAATGTTTGGTCAAGATAGAATTTATTAAAATTAATGTAAGTCTTGTACGCTGGAAAATTCCAATCGAACATTCGATTGATAGGATGCGTTACTAAGTGTTGTTTAATTTTATATCATTATTGCTCTTGACAATATTTTAATGGGTTACCAGTAATATTTATGATTATAATGAATCAGGAATCTTGTAATAAATTTGTTTGAATTTATTCTTATTAGTAATGCCTAATTATTTTAAGAATGTTACGATTAAAGCTTAATCACTCGGCTATTACTTCATTTTAAAACTGTTGTAATTGGATCATTTAATTTTGGACCAATTATAATTAAGAGTATGTATGTTCGTATTAATATAATAAAATCAATTTAAATTACGATTACAAATTAATAATCTTAAAAATGTCTACCAATTATTAACATATCATGATATATTTAGAAATGTTGAAGTATATTTGTAAGAAAAAATTAACATTTTCTTTGTAATTCTGTAAGGTTTTCTTGAGGAGGTGATATATGGGATGCAAGAGCTAATGGTTGAGAAACACCGTTCTACAGCGTATGTATATTTGTTGTCGATGTGGGGATGAAAGGACGATGTCGGACAGATATCGTGGACCGTAAGGTGATTTCAGTTGCCAGTGATGCTCCAACTAAGACTTGGATCCGCAGTGGCGCACAGGTTAGCATTTGTGCTGTAAAATTGTTAATAGTGTATATATCTATCTTTCCTTTCAGAATTCTCCTAGAAGTTTCAGAGTCAGGTCTAGCAACGTTCCATGCATGCTCATCTTGCTCAGTTCATTCAAGTCATTCATCAATTTAATAATTAAATTCTCGACAGCATGAATATCAATCATGAGCCATCGAAGTTTTTTAGTTGATGACATTCTGGCCTTCATTTCGAGAAATATTTTGAGGAACCATCTTAAACTGCATCCAGTATAAAACCTAGCTGTATGACATTAGATCAACCATTGGTCTATAATTATTCCTGTATGTTTTGATGAAGTTTCCAATCACTCATAGAATGTGAGTTTATTATTCAATTCCTCGTTCTCGCAGCACTTTTCCTTTTTGGCTACTTTAGATGGGCTTGTAAAATCGCAATAAAGGGATACTTTGTTTATCACAAGTTAACTTACTCAGAAAATGATCGCTTATATCCTTTTTTTTGGAGCGTTCTCCGTTGGCAGTTATTTTTTTGCCTTTCCTTGTCAGCATGGCCATTATTGCTATTGAACCCATTCATTCATTCATTCTCTGATACGTTCCAAAGCAGTGAAAACAAAACAAAATCCGTTTTATTTTCAAAAGATTCTAATGACAACAATAAATTTATAATTAAAATAAACTGCTCCAATGCGACCAATCTATCAGCTGTGGCTGATGTCAGATAATGGTAGTAACAGTCTATCACTGTGCTGATAAGCAGGGATCTGCATTCGATTCCCGAAGATGGCTTATCTATTTCTTCTTCTATCTTGCTAGAATAGTTCTGTTTAATAACTGAAGATTATTTAAACATCAATGAGTGAGACGAAGTGTTTACTTAGTGACATTCTAGAACAGCTGTTTCACGCTCTTTGGCGATCATCAGCAAGGAGTAGTTACCAGCAAACAGCGAGGTCTAGATACAGAGGCAATAGAATCAATCGTCGAAATTAATGTGGAGCCTCCGTCGATTACTTATTTTATACATCTTTTAATTGCAAAATGTATCAAACTAAAATTTCACCAAATACAATAATGATTTGCAATAATCCACGGTAATAAATAAGCATAAATGCATTAATAAACAATTTGGTTTATAATAGATAATCACATAAATAAACTCCTGACAACTTGACAACGTGGACATATACCAATATTTCGTTTTATTTTCATAAAACTTTTTCAAGGCAAACCTTGAAAAAGTTTTATGAAAATAAAACGAAATATTGGTATACCTTGAAAAAGTTTTATGAAAATAAAACGAAATATTGGTATATGTCCACGTTGTCAAGTTGTCAGGAGTTTATTTATGTGATTATCTATTTTCAAGAACACGATATATTGATGTACAGTTTTTTGAATTTGGTTTATAATTCCTAATTCCATCACTAGTTGTGCAAAGACCTAATTGCAACGATTTCTTTAAATATTTTTTTATTACTTGAGTTGTGGATGTATTAGGTTGGTCTCGTAAGAGGTGACAAAAAAGGGTCATTATGCCTATGATTCCGACCTCCGCCACAAATGAACTCTTTCAAAAAACAACAAAGGTTCACGAATATCACAGAAACAACTGAGGACATTGACATCAAAAGCTAAGATGACATTCACAGTACATTTGCAACCGAACAACTAGATTTTCTCATCGGAAAAAGCTGCAGAATACCAGTTTATTTCAAGAAAGAGAGATTAGTTGGTCTGTATCTCTCACTTTGTGGTTACCGGTAGTAATAACTAGTATAATTTATTTTTATTGGAAATCACGGAATTCTACTGGATTTGCTATAATTTACCTTTTTCATTGAACTTTGATGACTTTGCTTGAAGTATTCCAATGTACTTTAACTATAAAAAAATAATAATAGTAATAATAATATTTTCTAGGCTTATTTAAATTCTAATATATAATTTCGGATATTTGGTTGCAGCGATATCCAGCCCGGTTGGAACAAGTTATTATAAAAAGATATAAAACACAAATACAATTTCATCATTAAAAAATCCATTATTTCATATCAAAGGAAAAAACGAAAAAAAGACGAACAAAAGCTATGGGTTTTCAGACACTAAACAACTAAAGCAATAAATTATAGCAACAACAAAACAATCTGGGTTTTTTTCTTCAGGATACAATGAATTTTCGAGTACGTTGAAATTCCACACAATACGCGGATGATGTCTATGATTGTGTGAGATCTTAAAGTTTGTCGAATCTATAAATAAGATTTTCCAATTAAAACTATTGATTATATTCTTTTTTGTTTTGTTTAGAAGAGATGGTTAATTACCATTCAGTGACAAATATATTTGTTTTCTACTGTGTATTTAAAAGAACAAAACAAAAAAACAAAACAAGGTACATCCATATACGCCAAAAAAAGGTTACGGCCCGGGGAGGCAAAATTAAGAAGTTTTTTTTTTGTTTTTTGTTTATTTTAAGATAAATCTCCCACAACATAAAAAAATTATTGAAACGATAATTTTTGATATTTTTTATTTAATTCTGCAAGTTATAAATCAGAACTTATTTTTTTAATTTTAAATTAATAAAAAGTAAGAAAATGTTAAACTTTATATTTTCAATCAATGTTTTTATTTGTATGCATAACTAGACAATATAGATTTTTAGTCCTACAATTCCAAACAATTCACAGGCTGATTAATTTCTCTAGCCTTCATATCAAAGTTATTGATTCCTTATTTATTGCAAATGTTGCTTAATCAGAAATGTTCAAGGCTCTTGTAGACTTTACATTCGTGAAAATTGAAGAGATCAGAAAAGAAGGAAGGATATTTAGGAAAAAGAAGCAACATATTAGATTTACTTTTAATGAAAGTTAAAAAAAAAAACTTTGAAAATCGCTTTAATAAAAGAACAGGCATTTACAGAATCTAAAATTAGAATAGATAGGAAGGATCTAGCAACATTGAAATCAAGGGCGAATATAAAGAGGGGGGTGGCCCTCCGAAATGATGAATATAAAGAAAAAAATAAGTACCGTAATCTGAATTATTTTAATGAATCATGAATTCATGCAATGAATTCAGCATTCAGGGCATTCAGCGCAAATTACCCTCTGAATATGAGCAGCAAAACTAGTATCATGGGGTGTCTACGTAAAATTACTTAATCTAACCTTACATTAATCTTGCCCTCCCCTCCCCCCAAAAAATATATATATATATATATATATATTCTATATTTGCCACTGATTGAAATTGCTTTTTCTACAGAAATTTCCGCTAATTTTCTAAAAAAATTTCTATTCCGCATTAAAGATTTCTCATTACTGTTGCCAGAAATCTAAAGAAAATGACTACGCAGACGATGAGAAATAAAAAAAAGAGATTTCTATATAAACGATTAATTATTGTGGTTAATATTATTATTTTTTTATTATCATTTTTTTTTTATAATTCAAAAATTATTTTTACATTTTTACATGTGTCACTAAATTAATGATAAAATATATCCATTTTTATATGATTTGAAACCGGTTCATTGTATGTGCTTTTAATATAACCTTGTTTTATGTGTGTTTGTTGTTTTATATTTTAATTCAAAAATTGAAAGTGTAATAAAAGATAAAAACACAAATTCAATAAAAAAATATAAAGATATTAAGTCAACTGATGCATTACTGACCTTTCCAGTTTTGCTATTCACATTTTTCAAAGCAAGATGTTTTTCAGCATCCCTTCATAGATGATTGAAGACTTTCGTGTGTTTTAAAAGCAGAACTTGAAATTACAGTACATGAGGAATAATTTACTGCAAACAAACCTAAAAAGATTTTTTTTTTTTTTTTTTTTTTATTTTTAAAAACTTTGAACTTATTATCACACGATAATAACTTAATCCATTTAGTGCTCAAGATGTTATTTCCACTATCTGTAGAATAAGCTTATTTTTTCTTTCTTTGTTTCAATTTAAATAAATGGTTGAATTCTCTTTTTTTAAATTATTAGAAGAGTAAATTTTGATAAAATAATTTCAAAGTACCGGTTTTCTTAAGCTATTTATTTTGATAATTTTCACAATCTTTAATATGTAATTTTAAAGACTTTAAACAATGTTATTTATCATTGGCTACAGAGATTCAAATAGAAAGGCAAAACTAATATTTCTGATAATAACTTTACTTACAGATATAATACTTGTATTTTGTGTAGCTATCATAAGTGCATCAGTTTGCTGAATAAATTCAAAATATCTTCTGCAGTAGTTTATGGATCTCGAAAATTTTGCTGGGGGACTGTTTAGGAAATTTAAGTTTACTTTTGATATTTACACTTTAAAGATTATACAATAAAACCTTTTTCTTATAAAAGCAAAGACAAACCAGATTCACCTTTTAAGGATATAAAAAACTTATAACAACATTTAGTTTGTATGACTGTGTTTATTGAATTCGTATTCCTGACTGGAATATGAAGACAGTAGCTACAACAACAGGGCAAAAAAAACAACATTATTGTAAAGTTAGTTTTGTGCCATCATCTCTGTTCCATTTTTTCCTCGCATTCATCTTATTCTTTTGTTTGCCCTTCTGTCTCTTTCCATCTTAGAACAGGGAAACAACTTCGATGTGAGATAAATTAGAGAACTTCGACTTTGTCATTTTCCTCTGACCTTAAATCGTCTTCTGAGAATCTCATTGAGAATCAAGGATTAATAGGGAAGTAAAAAGCATCGTCATCTTTCGTAATTAAAGTTTACTTAACAACTACTACTACGACTACTACTACTAATAATAATCTAATCATTTACTGTCTTGAAAAACTTGAAGAAAAATGTTAAGTAAAGTACTTTTTCCTGAAAGAACTCATCAAGAATAAATTAAAAATGTTACTTAAAATCTATCTACCTATCTATCTACAGACTATAAATATTTAAAAGGAAGAGACAATCAGCCCTTGTTCTCGGGAACCATATAAGATGCAGGGTAAATTTGATATCAAATTGAAGGTCCTGATGTGGAGGCCGCATGTTGATTTTTGCTAAAAGTAATTTTAATAAAAAATTTCATAAAAATTGACTCCTCCTGGATCCATGTTGCTGCGTTTTACTTTAATTTAACTTAATTTTCACTTAAATATGATTAAAAGATCTTATTTAATCTGAATCGTCACTTAATTGGGATTACCGTTTCCAACGGTATAATTTCTACGGGTTCTACTTATAAAATTATAAAAAAAAAATTCAATCAGATAATAATAGCTTGTAATTAATGTTACTTTTCAAACCACTATTACATTTTTATCTCGTTTCATCATAATTAGATTTATTTATCTTTTTTTTTTCCTTGTCAACTAAATTAAATATATTTTAATGATATAATGAGAATAATAATTAGAGAAATTATTGAATTATTGAAATGATAAAAAATAATTTGACGCACTATCAAGGAAGTCGATGAAAACTCCGCAACTAACTTCTCATTAAATATTCAAATGATTAAACTTTAGTTGTCAAGAAACGTCGCCATCATCCCCTTGGCTCAATGGGAGTGTCCATCTTGTGGTCCATCTAACGACCTTCAGGATTTTATTAGTAAAATTCTGTTTCGTGGAACTATTACGTTCTCATGAGTTTACAATTAGTAATGCCTCGACGACCACTCGAAGACCCTACAAGCAATTGCAAGATTTCAAGAAAGACCATTTGCAGTTGAGAAGCTTGCTGATCATACATACGAATCGTTCGCCATTTGCGTCGTAGTGAGGTAAGGTGCTGGAATAGATGATTAAGTGAGGGCATTCAATTCGTTAAAGCTCTGGTCGTCCCAATAGTACCACTGCTAGAGGCAATCGGTTGGTTGTGAGCAATCCCTAACTGATCCGATAGCTTCTCTCTCCATCATCCAAAGATTTGTGGCATCCTATAGACAGCAACCGATATACAAACACCCCATTCTTAGATAAATTGGGCTTCATTTCTGTCGCCTCTTACGAGCCTGTCTTTGAAAATCCAGCGCTGAAGACTCCATCTAGAGTGGTGCCTTGTCTGAGAGCGTGGTCTGCTCTCAAATGATCTCGTTTTGATTTAGTCCCGGTTCTACCTTACAGCAGATCTTATATCATATCCGCTTACGGAGAATGACTGAGGAGCGCTGAAATCCTTATAATACTGTCGATAGGCACACAACCATTCCAATTGGTATAATGGTACGGGGATTCATTACTTATGATAGCAGATTCCTCTCATAGTGATTCAAAGAACTTTAAACGCATAGCGATACATGCAGGAGATTCTGCAACTCGCTGTTTTGCCTTCGTGTCACGCCGGCCAGGAGCAATTTCCCAACAGATTAATACAGATCCATAAAATGTACACGTTTCCTAGCAGTGCCTGCCAGCAATTCAAATCCTTCCTTGACCGTTTCCTAGCAGTGCCTGCCAGCAATTCAAATCCTTCCTTGACCTGCCAGGTTTCCAGACTTGTCCCCCATCGAGCATGTTTGGGATATACTAGGACGTCAACTGCATCCATCGTCGAACATCTGGCATTAGGAGCAGCAGTTGCGTCAATCTGGGCATGATCTGCCACAA
>JAFIDM010040980.1:0-12093 GCA_023159025.1 Thereuonema tuberculata
TATTAGGCTTTTAAAAAGCAATGCGTTTGATTTGGGAGAAAAGTCAAATGATAGGAACTTATTACCAAAAAACATTGAAGCAAAAAAAGTGATGAAAAAATAGAACCGTGTTATTTTTATTTGACTGTAACTAAACACTTACATTCAATACACATTATCATCTCGTAATAAATATAAGTATGATTATTTTATACTGTGAATTGAATATGAGTAATATTTATATAATCTTATATTTTAGATAACATGAAATATCGATTTAAGAAATACCACGAAACGATTTGCAGTGTCTTTTCAATCTCATTTTTGTCAAAAATACATTTGTTGCAACGGCAAATCCTTATCTACGTTTCTAACTCTCTAAGATTTTACGTAAAATTGACGTGAACTGAATGTTTAACATTAGGATATAGACAAGGAACCATATCTCGAAAGCAATATTGTGAAATATTATAAATATTTTGTACATATTTTTTTAATTGGATTATATGATTTAATAATATGGAAATGTATTGGACAAGAATAATAATTAATTGTGAGTGTAATTGTAAATTAGACCTAACATGTGGTAAATTTAATAATATTATTTTTTTTTAGTTTGTTTTAAAAACAGTATCACTTTCAACATGTAATTTTAAGGAATATAGGGAAGTCTAATCCGATTACGACTGGCCATCGATAAGAGGATTAGCACTTCCGGGTATATTTCCAAATTTCCTCATAAGGTGAAATGGTATTCTAATTCTGGGAAAAGGATAGTGTAATCTTTGTGACGTAGTGGAAATTTTTTTTTTTTTTTTTAACTTACGGGTATTTAAACTCGGCAAAAATCAGTTTGTCTCTCTCTTGGAAGGGACCCGGACTGATAACGATCTCTCTCTCTCCCTTTGGACACGCACTGACAACATCATGTATGAAGACTGCTAATTTATATAAAATTGTGTGATAAAATGCATCTCAGGTAAATTTTACTGAAGTGTACGGACTCATTACATCTGATTCTGTTGAATTCCTTTGTGGTTAATTTTTGGCAATTTTATGTCTCATTCTATGGGAGCATTGTGTTTTTCTTCATTGCCTTTAATTCACTGAATAGATGCGTATTAGTGTCGTTCACCAAACAACAACAAGTTGGAAATCCTGAATAATGCAGTTTTTGTAAGTATAAAAGTAATTGAATTGGAACTCAGGTTTTTACTTATGCTTTAGAGAGAAAAGAGAGTAAACTCACTGATTTTTTGAGTAATTAAGTTATTTACATTTTGTCATTAAGTTTGTTAATTTTTTTATTAGAATATCTAATACCTTTTTATTTTTTTTGACGATAATTAATTAAGGAAATCTTCTTACTACTCTAAACTAAGATTTTGTTTAATTAATTTAAAAGGTATAATTTTAACTACTTATTTATAATAGTCTTCCTTTTAGGAATTTTGTATTACAGTGGAGCACCGTTATACGTTTTTCAAGGGAATGAGGAAAAAAAACCGTATAAATGAATAAACGTATAAACGAAATTCACAAAAGTTACGAACAATTTCGTAATAACCACCAATAAAAAGTTAGAGGTAAATTAAAATATTACATGAAAATGAAATACAAAAGGTATGTAATACAAAACCTTTTATTCCTTTTATTTTATTTTGCGAAATTCACAAAAGTTACGAACAATTTCGTAATAACCACCAATAAAAAGTTAGAGGTAAATTAAAATATTACATGAAAATGAAATACAAAACCTTTTATTCCGGATTTAATGTACAACTAATACATATTCATTCAGCATTTACAAAATATTTTGTTATTTTAGGTTGTAGGACTTTTTGGGAATACACAGAAAAAAGTTCATTGTGCACAGTTAAAAGTGCCATCTTAACTTTATCATTTAAATCATTGCTAATGAAGTATTCTTGCATGATGTTAAAAAAAACCAAAGCTCGTTGAAAACTTGGCTGAGGTTTTTCATGACTTTTCTAACTTCTAAGTAAGACTGGACAATCGGCAAGTGGGAATCTGAGGTTGAAATGCGCATTTTCTCTCTTCTTGAGTTCTTGAAAAAACGTATAGTCTAAATAAAATTTGCGATTTCAGGAAAACATATAAACGAAATTATTTAACGGTAATATGCATTGGATTTTGCGGGACCATTCAAAAAAACGAATAATTGATAAAAACATATAAACGGTGCTCCACTATATATGTTTTTTTTTTTCCATTTCAAATATATTAAAGTGTTTTATTTATCTCTATCGGATTTGTTCGTCTTATTTTCATACTCCAATTATGAACCCATGAGTGTTCTCGAGTGAAGTCTCACTCTCTATCATTTTTTTTAACTTCTTTTAAATGTTTGAACCAGATTAGCTTTGCTAGTTTGATTTTGCCTTCCATTGATTAGTTTAATTTAATTTAGTTTACGAATTAAATCTCAGTCGGCGAAATTGCGGTTCACAATATGCATGAGATAATAAAATCAAAATGAAGATGCTCTGATATACAGTACAATTTCTATCAGTAGAATGGTTCACCTTCGAGAAAGGAAAATTAATTCTCGTTTCAGCGAAAAGTATGTTAAAGATGTTTGTCACATTCTTTTGAAATGATAGAATTCTTAATTAGCCTTACCTGAGAATTACTGGAAACTTTGGCAGCTGCAAATAAAAGCAAAGAACCTACGACACCACAACCAGTTAAAATACAGTTCAAAGTTAGGATCCGCCAAGAATCTGGAATTTTCATTTGAGCTTCTTCTTCTAAATTCTCATTACAATAATTAGCTCCACAGATATTTAAAGTTTTATTGGCATTCGTCACTAGAGAACGGATAAAGTTAAATATAAGACTTTAATAAAAGATATAAAAATGCAACTGTAACTGTTCTTTAAATTTTGTCCAATGAAATCAAAATGTAAAAGTTAAATTTATTAATTTAAGGATTGCTGTTAAATGCATTTATAACAATAAAAGAAAGATGGGGCTGGTTGAAATTCCATATCTTTTTTTTCTATAACTCAAGTATGTTACATCTAGTTTCATCATCTTCTGGAATACCCTTTTCTTTAGCTATTGTAAGGGTAGCTCTGAAATTAGGATACTTGAATTACCAAAATAATTATAAGAAAGCATGATATGGAAAGAAATGCAATTATACAGCTGCATAATATATCACATACAACTAGTCTATGTTATCAAGACTACATATGTCACAAGTCCAAATTAGAAGCATGCAATCAATGGAAGAAAAAAAGTTCTTTTTACTTTTAAAAAAGGCGATATTCTTTTTTAAAGCGATTTTTTTTTTAATTATCAATTTCCCAATAAACTCATGAAATGGCGGACAGGAAATTAAAGTCTGACACTAATTTGTATTAAAAACCTGAAAAGTGTAAGATTTATATTATTGAAGTTATTCCAATCAAGCCCCGTCTTTTCCTGCATAATTTACTAACAATACTTTCATCTTACCATTGTTATTTGTTGAATTACTATCCAAAACAAAGAAAGCAATGAGATTTCCACCTACAATTCCACATTGATTGGCAAATCCAACAGCACCAAAAATTCTCACCAGAAGAACTTCGATATTCTTACTCGTGGCTTCACTGATCAATACAGTGACATCTTTGATGTAGACATTGACTGTAGCTCCAAGCAAAGGCCATCCAATACCAAGGAATACAACTCCAGGAATTGAGGTCCCATAGGTCGGATAGAACATAGATCCCAGGAATAGAGTTATGGAGCACCAGGCAAGGATTAGTGCATTTCGGCTGCCAATGAAAGTGATAGAGATTGGAGCAAATATGATGCTCAGCTGACAAAAAAAATAGATAAAAATTAAACGAATTTAAACTAGAAGAGTTATTTAAGAAATTCTTTAAAAAAAAAATATTTATCTTAAGCTACAAAATCACCTCAATAACTGCAAGTAATGATAGAACAATTGACAATAATTTTGCATCTGTCACAAGGGATGTGATTAAAGCCATATTAGCAAAAAGTCCTGTTAAAACTAAGGTGCTGGAAACAGTTACGACCACAATATTCTTCCATAACAGAATAATTTCCTTTCTTGTTGCTGTCTTTCTTTGGTCTTGTTTTGTTGCTATATTGTCTAATAATGAGATTGAAACGCCATCTAGTGCCTTGCAATTGCTTTCGTCTCCAGTGAAGGAATCTTTCCTGGCCTGAATGGAATATCGCCTTTTCGACATCTATAAATGATTTTTAAAAATACATTAATATAGTAGTTTCTTAAAAAACTTTTGGTGGAAATTTAAAAATAATTATTCAGAAATAAATAACCTAAATATAACTGAAAACTTTCAGCTTTTTTTTTACGTAAGCAGTATTATGTACAATGATGTTGTACATATTGTGGGGGTGGGGTCCCCCCTGTGCCCCATCGACAATTAGAGCAAAACCCTATTAAATTTCTTAAAAAATTACTAAAAATTCAGAAAAAATTGTCATTGGTAATTTTCTAATCATGTGTAATGCAAAAAATAATGTCAATGAAATATTTTAACTGAGAATTGATAAATTTTTATTGTAAAAATTGACGAATTATTTCATATGTAATAAATAAATAAATAAATAAAACTGCTTAATTTTTATCATTTCCTTAAATACAAAGAACAAGAATCGATCTGTTTGCGTAGAGATTTATTCTCTAATAAAATGAAGAATCGTTCTAGTACAAATACCAATCTGGAAGTTAGGCTAATTTCATATATGCGATCAGAAATAAATTTCATATTTCTTAATTTGACATTCCTAAAGACAATACTTATATCTTTTAAGAATTACAAAAGTAACTGTAGGCTAGTCAAATCGTACAAAAAAAAACAACGTTAAAACGAAAAATGCGATGTAAAGCTGAATTTTTGGTACATGTTATTTGTACCCGTTAGGGAAGTGTGAAACTATGTTCTGCAAGCAAAAAAAGTTGTGCTAGCTGGGTAATACGTGAAAAACTGCAAAATTTTCCGACTTTTTGAAGTTTTTGCAGTTTAACTCACAAACTGTGCGTATTTTTAAAGTATATTAAATTTGGGACGATTTAAGCCCACCCACAGCTCCGTATGTCTAATAAGTTTTGAGATATGGCACTTCCAAAATTGGCATTTTTCCAAAAATTCAGTTTCGCTTTTGCTTTCAGCCAAATATCGGCACAACCGCGCATCCTACGAGATAAATTATAAGAAACTAAGTTTTGGCACATTTAATTACCATTCATTTAAGTGCAAAACGGGGTCAGTAGACCATATAGTTCTCTTGCAATCGCTAAAAAATCAAACATTGCGAAAATAGATTTTTAAGATATGGGCCTAACCTAAACACTGCTAACATGAAATTGTGGGCATTAGGTGAAAGAAAAAGCCAGGTAAAAACTTATGTATATTGACATTTATTACGTTACAGACAATAAGTAAAATGTTATAAAAAATTAAATTTTACATTTTTTGGAGGGTCCCGGTTGATTATCTTGATGAGATAACTGTTGTTGAGACAATATCTCCTCCAAAGGGAAAGGTTTGTCGATGTATTCTTCGTTGTCGGAGTCCTCTATTTCAATTGTGGGACGTTTTTGCATGATTGCCCCGACAGAAATGACAGGAAGAAGAACACTTTAGCCCTGCTGTCTGGCACGTGCAACCTCGTCCATTGCATTCTTTGCGGCACTTGCATGATATGAATTTTAGAGGGTTTGAGGAGCTGGGTCCTTTGTAGAAGTCACAGGTAACAGCCCCTGCCGGTTACTGGTCCAGTCCCAGTTGGTTCATTTTCTACCGCCAACCATTCCTGATCTTGGTGGTATGTTCGATATACATGTTGAGCTGCAGCCTCTTCAGTTGGGGCAGACGAGCCGGTGGACCTTGGCGTTGGCAGCTGATCGCACGAAAATTTCGTAACGGAGAGTGTGAAGAGTGCTGGTGACTCCTCCTCCATACAGAACCACAGAAGTTTATTTCCAGCAGCGGCTATTTCGTCATGAGTGGCATCAAGCTGCAGGAAAATGGTAGCCAGATCAACCAGCCGTGGATGCTTTTGGAGGACGGCCCAACATCTTCATCTTTCCATGCCAGAAAAGGGCAGAAGTAATGTCGCAACTGGTGAAGGCGTCCACAAATAATACAAATCCAGGGAGAAATGATAGCTCTTCGGGATTTAAAGATGTAGAGGAAAACTGCAGAGAGCCTGATTCACTCCTGCCATTTTTGTGGAAGAACACATTGTCCACACTAGATCGCAATCCATATAGGAGTACCAAGAGGTCCACATCCTCCCCAACTATTATTACGTTTCATAGGATCTGCTCTTGTCTAGCGCTGTTCTCACTAGAGTGCAGTCTGCGTCCTCTGTAGCTTACTTTGTTTGGATCCCCTCGTTTTCCAATCGTGAACAGAGGAAGTCGATCACGCACCGCTTGTTGTTATCGTTTGACAGCAATTTCTCCTGGGGCACCTTGATCAATGTTGAATCTTCAAACATTATGTCGCTGTATGATGAAGCTGCATACGACGTAACCTTTCTACAGTTTTTGTGATTCTTGTTACCCCATCTTCTGGGTAGCCGTCAAACACAACTGCCACATTCCTCCCAAAGTGTCTGAATGTGTAGCTGACGTAAGCAGCTACAATTTCCCTAAGTGACCTATTCTGGTGCCAGATGACCTTACGGAGCAAGTAGCCTCCATCCACAACAACAAATGTAGGGAATGTTTTCGTGGGGTAAAAGCTGAGTAAAAGCTTGATTTTGTGCCTTTACGCATCCCCTCTTCACTAAACAAAGCCATTGGGTAGGGAGCCAACTCGTATTTGAAGTACTCTTTCAGGTCCTTATCTGTCTGTTTTGTGATACAGAGCCTTTGGAAAATGGTGAGAGAATCTATTTCAACCTGCTTGTTTTGCACTTTAACAGTAACTGACGACAAGATTCGTACCTTGTCTTTTCGTTTGAAACTAACTTTCCCAAACGAGTTTCCCGTGATCTTTTTGATCCCATCAATTCCCAATTCTTGTGCCATGTGGAAATTTACTTCAGGGTCCCCAACAATGCTATTGCTGATAGACATTATTTTTCGAAGAATACGTCAATAAATCTTTACCTTTGGAGGAGATGTTGTCTCAACAACAGTTATCTCATCAAGATGATCAACCGGAACTCTCCAAAAAATATAAAATTTAATTTTTTATAACATTTTACTTATTGTCTGTAACATAATAAATGTCAATATACATACGGTAAACTTTTTACCTGGCTTTTTAGAGATAGCAAGAGAACTATATGGTCTACTGATCCCGTTTTGCACTTAAATGAACGGTAATTAAATGTGCTAAAACTTAGTTTCTTATAATTTTTCTCGTAGAAAAATGCGCGGTTGTGCCAATATTTGGCTGAAAGCAAAAGCGAAACTGAATTTTTGGAAAACATGCCAATTTTTGAAGTGCCATAACTTAAAACTTATTAGACATACAGAGCTGTGGGAGGGCTTAAATTATCACAAATTTAATATACTTCAAAAATGAAAATGTCAAAATACGCATAGTTTGTGAGTTAAACTGCAAAAACTTCAAGAAGTCCGAAAAGTTTGCAGTTTTTCACGTATTACGCAGCTAGCACAACTTTGTTTTGCTTGCAAAACATGGTTTCACACTTCCCTAACGGGTCCAAATAATATATACCAAAAATTCAGCTTTACATCGCGTTTTGCGTTTTTAACGTTTTTTTTTGTACGATTTGACTGGCCTACTGTAAAATACTGATCGTATGTTTATTTGTTTAGATATACAGTTGACTCGCGATAATCCGACAGTTGCGGGACTAAGAGGGTGTCGGATTATCAAAAATGCCGGATTACCAAAGGTTGATTTTTTAAAACTGAATTTTGACTTCTAAGCCAAGAAAATTTAAGTTATTATGTATATACAGTACTGTTGATATGAATATTAAATTTTATTTTTCCCCCTTAATAAAATTTAAATTAGTTGGAGTGGAAATTTAATTATTAATTTTATTGTGGTGCTTGAAAAGAAATTTAATTAATATTTTATTATTTGATGTATATAATTTAAATTATAATTCGTCACTAATTATGCAAATGAAAGTGTGACGTGATAAAAGAGAACACATGACAGTAAGGTGAGAGACGTGGGAGTGAATTGACTGTGATTGGAACGAGAAGACCGAACTCGTGGAGTCGCTGAGAGCGGCAGATATGAATAGGTTAGCCGATGGAGCTAAGTAAACCCTAGAAGAATGGAACCGGCAGCCACAGATGGAATTTGGAGTAAGTCTGTAACTCTAGAAATTATATTGTACTAAAAACCGAAGTGAGAATAGTAAAAATATTCTTTCCCAGTTGAATCGAGGTGATTCAGGAAATTAAAATTAATGCGTTCAACATTAACGTATTAACAGTCAGACAATTCCATTACAACGAAGGTGAACTTCGAAAGGAAGATACTATGAATATTCAAGTTAACTACTTCTAAGAATTACGAGTAGCTGTGGACTGGCGAAATAGATATTTCGTAAGAAGATTAAATTAATCGGAATGAAAATTTTCGAGCGATAATGGATATCATTAGAAGAAAATAAAATCCAGTAATTAAGCCGGACTGAACCATTAAGAATAGAAGGGGATAAGTTACGAATTGCAAGCCGCAATTAAGCAACGGAAATTATTTTGAACATTAAGTTATATTGCCAATTATAATTAAGGAGAAAGAAATTATTCGAGGTACGAATAACGAAAAGTAAAATAGTGGACATTACTAAAACCCGAGACGACTTCTACAGAGAATTCCAGAAGAGAAGATTTCCTATCCGAATAACTGACGAAGGAAGAAGAGGAAAGTCAAACCTATACAAGGGACCGTTGAGAAAAAAAAAACGGACGCCATTCCTTAGGAGTTAACGATAGTGAAAGAGCCTAACAACTAGAAGACGGAAAGAAGAAAAGTTAAAAGAAGACAACTCTAACTAAAGTGTTTGTGCTGCGAAGAAAAATAATAGTGAATATATTTCGAAAGTAATCATACAAGTGAAATATTTGAATCAAGTAAAAACTTCAAATAGTTGAAGTTATATGTGTCTGTGTGCTTTAGTGATTTGAAGACATCGAATTGTTACCGGGAGAAAACGTAAGAAGTCAACTTCCTGTAAGTACTATCTTTATTTATATTTTGGAAATAAGAAATTTGGAAGATGTCAACAATTGGAACTATAAGCTAACTAGTAGTTTAAAATAATCACGAGGGTTGATTATTGTTTCGTTTTGAAGAAAATAACGAATAAGGAATTGTTAATAAAATTGTATTGTTAAAGATACACAATACGTAGATATTCACAGAGGTGATAAAATCTCATTATAAATAACAAGATTAAGAAGGTTAAGCAATTAATGAATATGAGTAAGAGTAATGCATATGTTAAGAGAAAATGAGATATTGGTTATTTGTAAATAACATGTTAGTAAAACTCACATTGGTGAAAAACCAGACATAAGATTTAGAACTCTTGATTAGAATAATTGAAGAATATATTTATGGTATTATTGTATATGAGTTTGAAATAGATTATTATATTGTAAAGTGTTTAGTTTAGCAAAGAAACATTTATTAGAATATAGAGAGTATTTCTAGTAAAACCTTATGGGCCTAGACAATTACATAATATGTTTTGATATTAAGATTAGTAAAATTAAGTTAAAGTTTTTTTTTTCTATGTAAGAACACATTGTTATTCAAGATTGTTAGGAGTGAAGTAAAACTCAAAGAATAGTGTAAAGACAAATTTTGAATGTGTTTCAAAATTAAAGATTGTGTTTTAAAATTTTCACAAGCGTTGGGCGTATTGAATTTTAAAATAACTCTGCTAAACCCAGTATGCGGTCTGATCAAAAATATATCCGTTTTAACTGTACTTACTACAGTAC
The DNA here is from genome assembly GCA_023159025.1 of Thereuonema tuberculata. Lineage (NCBI taxonomy): Eukaryota > Metazoa > Arthropoda > Chilopoda > Scutigeromorpha > Scutigeridae > Thereuonema > Thereuonema tuberculata. The sequence goes on from JAFIDM010040980.1 coordinate 9,941, forward strand.
GTATATTGTTATAATATATATTGAGTACATATTTTACGGCCATTGAGGATATAAAAAAAACTCATTAGGCTTAGTTTTACACAAATGAATATGTATGTATGTAACACTAAGTTATTACTGTATTTATGTCTCAAAGAAATAAAATTGCAGTAAATAATGTAAAATATAATTTTATGTCTTAAAATAAAAAATAAAAATACGTACATATGTATTTACGGCTTAAAAAAATCTGTAATCATTTTTTGTTTCTTCTTACGTAAAGAGTCTGTCATGGCTTTTTCTTGAATATCTTTTAACATTAAAATATTCTCGTAGTCGAGTTCCCTCTCCTCACATCGACGTATCAAAGTGTTTGCAGCCAACATAACATCGCAAGTGATTGTGCATTTCACCTACGTGACCGCCTCAATCGGGTGGTTTTCGAACCAAGCTGCGTCGGACTGTCAAATGTCGGATTATCGCGAGTCAACTGTACTTTTTTGTCGAAATCGAAACTTTAATATCGCATCACTTGGGGCCTTTCATTTCGGCCCCAACGAAATCAGGTTTTCTGAAAAAAAAAAAAAAATAATAATAACTATCATCAACGAGTGAATGGAATATCCTTTGAAGAATACTTCATCCATTTTAACTGTCTTTTTAGTAAGATGAACTGAAACTAATAAAGCTATACGATGATAGCATACGAATTCCTATAAAGAAGCAAGAGTTTGCCAAAGCAGTGACGTCAAACAAACCAAAGAGCGTTTGCACGTCACATGAAGATTTCGCACCTTTAACATTAAAAATACATATGAAATATTATTTTTTTAAACTTTTTATTTTCATTTTCGTGTTCTACTCATTAAAAATCTATCAAAACAAAGTAAAGTTAAAAAATGTTTTCCGGAATGAAGATTTTTTAGTAGTAGTTCTTTAGTAGCACTGTTTATTCGCGCAGGGGAATCTCCGAATCGTAATACGTAATCTCTCATTAGTTAATTGGTTTTAAATGTTTGCTTTTATTTGGAGCGGACATTTCGGATATCGTGCTAGTCCTGATGTTGTCTGTCGTAACGGAATAACTAAGTATCACCCAACAAGATAAAATATAAATTATAAATAATCAATCAAAACATTTTTTTTTAATCTGTAATCTTTCAATTAAATGTTGTAATTGTTAAGATTAAATGTGAAATATTCACATAAATATTACATAGTACAGTGAAACTTGGATAATTCTAACTTGTTTAATTTGAAATTCTGGATAATTCGAATTTTTTGCTCGGTCCCTAGAATTCTGTATTAAAATAATGTTAAAAAATCGTGGATAATTCGAATTTTTTTTTTGGATAATTCGAATTTTTCGTACGATATTGGAATTAAATTAAAATATTACGGTAAAAATTGTTCCTGAGACTTTTCTCAGCTAAGATACATTATTTATTTTAACGGTCTTTCTAAGGAAAACAAAAGCAATGGTTGGAATGTCACTATGAGGGAATTTCCGAGGATTTTTCTGTCCACCCTCTGTTGTTACCCTCCCCCCTCCCACACCCCTTCGGTCTTAGAGTCACGTGCGCTTCCTGTGAATGACTTAATACGGTTATATACATTTTCAGTTTTTGTGCTTGTGCTTTAAGTATTGTTTCTATGCTCTTACTATGCCATTGTCAAAAGCTAAAGCTCCTTATAAGTCATTAACATTAGCTTAAACGGTAGCGGTGACTAAGGAAGTGGAAAAAGGCCTTAAAAAGAAATCGGAAATCGCCAAGGAATTTGGAATTCCATCCAACACGTTATCAACATATTTGAAGAACAAAGATAAAATCTTGAGCAGCAAAAATGGCAATGGAAAAAATAGAAAAAGAACGAGAGGACCTGGCAACCCAGAGGTTGGAATCATATGCTAGGACACAAAGATTGCATTCAATGAAGCAATTAAAAATATCTGCCTTTTTTTTTTTTTGAAAGTGATGAAAAATTAAGCTAGTAAAAAATGTTTGATTTAATGAAAAAAAATGTAGCAGTATTCTTAGATAAAGTTTGTGTGTTAAATCTTTGATCGTGTAGTTAATCTTTTTTATTTATCTCTTCTGTTTGAGAGAATATATGTAATTCGAATTTTTGGATAATTCGAACTTTTTCTCTGGTCCCTTCAGCTTCGAATTATC
>JAFIDM010040981.1:0-12092 GCA_023159025.1 Thereuonema tuberculata
GAATAGAGTTTGAGCTTCTGAGCTTTTCCTGTTGATGAGACATGATACATCAAAACAGATCTGTCCTGTAGCACTTATAAGATCAGAAGCTCTTAGTGCTTTAGTAGAAGCAAAAAAAAAAAAATCCCAATTTACTGCAACACATAACAATAAAAGAGTGGAAGTTGAGAGTGAATTTAAGATTATAAAATAGTGTCATCACCTATTCCTGGAAGTATTTTGAAGTATCACTGAACTCAGTATCAGCAGTATCCATTCCCATATGAACTTTTACTTAACTTTACTTTCATTGCTGAACAAAGTCTGTTCAATATTTTCTATGGCCTTATGCCTGTATGAAATAACATGTGACTTTATACATTTGTCAAGATAGCTCCAATGCCTCATCCAGTGCTATTTGTAACCTGCTACATGGTTCTCACGAAACTTATGGCAATTAGTGAAATGCCCTCTTTATATATTGTGGCATTAGCTTTTGGGTATGGGCCTTATGAAAATTCAAGGTTTGTATGAATGATCTTGTTCACAGCCACCTAACATCTTGTAAATGATACTTTTGTGTAAATTAGAAACTGAGACGGGGAAAAAAATCTGTAAATTACAGACAGGCATGAAGTGTATGGTGACTAACGAATTAATTTGATTAAAACAATTAACTGATAGGAGACTTTTATTAAAGTCATAATTTTTTTTTAATTTTTAAATTAGAAATTTACATAAGAAACTTAACTTCAAGGAACTTAGTCCTATTAGTCAATTTTTTTTTTTTTGCCTTTTTAATATTGATCTAGTAATTCAAATAATATTATATACACTGCCTGACAGAGAAAATGCCACACCTTGAAGATGTGAATGCAGTGCCATGCAAATTGCAGAGCGGATGCACATGTGCAAGTTATGTAGATGATTAAAATTTCTGACCAATCACAGAAACCACACGCATGATGTAAGCAGACAACCAGCATGTGAAGCAGTCATTCAAGACGTTGTCCCAGCTGCGAGAAGTGAGTGTTGTTGCTGTTATTGTTTTTCAAGGTGTGCAGATGCTTCCTTGGCTAGCCCTATCCCCCGATCTCTCGCCAATCGAGAATCTGTGGGACATGATTGGACCTCGGTTGAATACCCTCCCACCTGCACCTGTGGACTCGGATGTAGACCACATGGTCTATGATACCCCAGGACAGTATTCGGCACTCATCAAATCGATGCTATGTCAGGTTCAGCAATGTATTGTCCAAAATGGAGGTCCCACTTCTTATTGACCATCCTTTTTTTTAGGCCACCAGAATCTTGTTTGTATCTGAAAATTAAATCATTTATTCTACGCCTATTTGGCTATGTATATATGCAGTTTGGTTTGTTTTTGAGCATTCCTTCATGGTGTGCATTTTCTCTTGTCAGGCAGTGTAATTAAATTTCACCCAAGATATATTCCTTTTATTTGCTATACACCATTTGTATGTTAAATTGATTTTGCATAAATTTGAATAGTTTTAAAAATGATTTAAAACAATATAAATACAATACCATATTCAATTACTTGTATTTAATACATTTTATTTGGAAATTTAGGTTTGAGATGTGAACTGAAAATTTTATTAATACTACGTATTTCATTTATGAAGATTTCTTTAAGATTTACTGCTTTAAATTGCAGATTTAAATTACTGTAAATAAATTTTCTATTTCACGAAAAAAATGAGAAAAATTCATAAATTCTTCTTAATTTAAATTGACATTTATGAAAAGTGTATACATATCATTAGGTTAAATTTATACAAAAAAAAAAAAAAAAAAAACTATCTCATATGGTAACTTTAATAGGAATTTTTCAAATTAATTTCTTTGTTCTTAAAAAAAAAAGAAAAAGAGAAAAGTTTAGAAGGTTTTTCCATAAATTAAAAAAATGTTTATTTACATATATACTGTATAGGTCCTTTTTTTTCCTCATTCTGGGATGAGATATTATCTCGATATTTCGGCCCCGTGCCTCGGGCCTTCTTCGGGATATGTATTAAAGTCAATCACATGGAGGTGTCACACTCTTTTTGCGGATTATTCCTCTTAACCTCCATATTGAGATCTCATTGTTTACTGGTGACTACTCACAGTTGATAACTATCAAAGCGAGAGAAAAAAACAGCTGTCCTGGGATGTCACTTATTAAACACTTATTTATTTGGAAGGTTTTATTTGTCGTTATTACTTATCTAAGTATAAATGATTTTGAAAAGGTGAACTTTCTGTTTATATGTGCTTATTTTTTTAATTATTATTTACCCTTTTGACAACCCATTAAAAAAAAGTTACAATTGGAATCATAAGATTGTTTTGTTCCCCCAGAGTATACAGGGGGGAATGAGAAACGCACCATGCTCTCATTTCTCTATGAAGGGAAAACTCCAACCATGTCATTTTTGTAGAGCATATTGATGCATGGTAGTGAAACCTGGACGTTAGGAAAACAAGAGATTAATCACCTTCAGGCAGCTGAAATGTGGATATTGAGGGTGATAAAAATTAGTTGGACAGATAGGAAAACGAATGCAGAGGTTTTGGAAGAAGTGGAAGAACAGAGAAAATTAATACAGGAAATTGAGAAAAGAAAAACAAAATTTCTTGGCCATATGATTAGACATAACAATTCTTTAAAAATTATTCTGGAAGGGACAATTGTAGGAAAAGGAGTGGGCAAAAGAAGGCCTAGAAGAAAATTTTTAGAGATGATAAGGATTGTTTTAAGAACACCACAGCAAGAATGCAAGAGAAAGTTCAGCTGTGTTAACATTATTAGGAAGTACTTGAATTTTATTAAAATTTCATCATTTACTTCTTATAAATCTCTTAATTTCTTCTACATCGTGTCCCAAAGATATACAATAGGATAGAAATCTCTGTGCTCCAATGATGGGAATTAAATTTTGAACTAAATATGATCTGAATGCAATCAAAAGAAAAAAAAAATGGAAATGAGGCAATGTATTTGCACATGTACCATTAAGAAATGCCAAGAAAATTTGCCAATAAAAATTTGGCTACGATTTGCTTTATTGTCTAATTCAAAAATGCCATAAAATATATTTTTTTTAATTATACTGTATAAAAAAAAAAAAAAACAACAACAACATTATTTTTCAGAATATCATGTTTGTAAGGTTCTTGTGGTTATAGCAATATCCATGCAAATATTGGGCGTAAATTGGTCCAAGATTGAGTAGTGACTACCAAGATTCGCCAATATTGACCCAATATTGGAGTGCTACATTGGTTGCATACTATATAGGGTACTGCCTTTTCATCCCTGCATCGAGAAATGTTTTTTCATGATTTAATGGCTAAAATAAGATAAAATAAAGGAAAAGCGGATAGTTAATTATTAGTTAAAACTTGGAGGCGTAATCAAAGGAAAGTTAAAAATGAAAAGTTAAAAGTTAAATTATATGGTCGAGATAAATTTTGTGTGTGTATGACGCTATGATGAAGGTCGCTTCGGTCGATGACGTATTTCCGGTTGAACGAATCATTCATCCCATGCACCGTAGTCCATGGGAGAATAGCGGTTGTCGTGAAGCAGCATCTAAGGGGGAGTTCCTTTTATAATCCTGAGTTGCAGCCTTAATTCGTTTTCACTTTTTATTGGTTTCCTTTTTTTTTTTCCCAGAACACTTCTCTATGCATCTACCAGTCAAGAACAAGTTTTACAGTTAGGTAACTCGGATGTTTCTTGATCGAGATCCTAATTATAATTTCCATAGATTATATAAACTCTTGCATTTGTTAACAGATTCGTAAGAAAAACCTTGGTTTTTGTTAAGAACTGGAAAAACTTTAGTCAATTAGATTATTTAGGAAATAAAATCTTTATTTTCACGACCTTGAAGCTTCCAAAGAGCTCAAATCGCTTATTTCGATAGTTCATTCCCAGAACTCAAACAGGATTTAAGTCAAAATTTATTATATACAGACTTAAATCTCATCTAATTTGCACCAATTTGTGTTATTTTACATGGATATTCTAATATGTATATTCAGTTAGTATGTGGATTGATATACCGTTGATATGTAAAATTATTAAAATAATCATCCCTCGGAATAGGAAGTTTTAAATTGCTTGCAAACTATGTTATTTAAAACGCTATCAATGGAAATTAGAGACTCGTATAAAAAACCTGTAGTGCTTAATTTATGCAGAAAATCTCTAAATGTATTTGCTGTGTTTAATGACTTTATAGCTCGCTTTTTAAGTATTTGCAGCAAATGCTGCTGAGATCAGGTTTACAGAAAACATCTTTAGTTCTCCCAAATCCATGAATGTTTGATATTACTGCATTAATATTTAATTTTATTCATAATTTTGATAAAATATTGTAGAAAGATAATTTTTTAAAATGCTACAAGCATTGCTTTGATTATTTTAGCCAGTTGTTCTCTCGAATTTTCAAAACCTTCAAATTATTCTACTTTCTTGATAACAGCAATAAAGCCTTTATTGAAATCTAAAAATGTCTACACTTTATTCTAGTTTTCCTTAAATAATCTTCTTAATTATCAGAAAATTTAAACAACTAATTTAATCTCCCTTTTTTTTATCATTATTTTTTTATTTAAGAATAAAAATTTTGGAAAAAGATCAACCGGCAAATCTAAGTTTACTTTAAAATTGAAATTTTAAAAGGAGCAATTGATATTTAATATTCTTAAAAAGAAGTGTTTTATTTTATTTTTATTTATTGCCCCTTTTTTCAGATTTTTAAATGTTTATATTTTTTTTTTCCTTAAGAAATGATTTAATAGAATATTTGTATGATAGATTATAGGTTTGCTATCGTATTTAAGTTTTTTTATCATGCCATGAATTATTTAAAAAAAAAAAAAATATCTTAATGAATAATTAATTTCAGTTTTAATATGGAATATATTATGAAATTGTGTCACCTAATTGTAGTTTTGTTTTTCGTTCTCTACCTTCGATTATCGGAAATCGTTTATTTTCACTTTGATTTCCTGGAAGGTAATTGGATAAATTTTGAGAAACAAGTTTGAGATTTCAAACCCAACAACCAATTGATCAAATGTCAACTTTTTTTTTTTTTTTTTTTTTTTTTTTTCAAGTGAACTAGTTTTTGAATTTCAAAACCATATAAGCAAATAATTCTAACTTTTTAATTTAGTATGATCTATCCATGTTATCTTAGAAAAAAATGTATATAATATTTTTAAAATAGAGGTAACAGGACCTGTATTTAAAAATCTTAGTATTACAGTATTTTTATAAGTTAAATGAGTTCACCATTTGTGTAAAGTTGATGTTTCTTTTAATAAGTATTAAAATAGATCAATACAGTTTATTATTTGGAAACAAGACAGTTTGTTTCTGTTTTACTATTTATCAACCGAACAGTGAATAAGTGTTTTTCTTTGGTACAATTAAGGATTATGTTGTTTGAGAGGATCTCATTTTTTGAGGGATGGGATTTTATTCTCAAGATTCAGATATTATTCAGAGGAAATATTCTGTTTTGGTGATATTGATTGCTGAATTTTGGTATGTAAGAATGAATTGTTGGAATAAAGAAAATATTTCTTGCTTTTTGGCTTAATATTTCTCTTTTTCCATAAACCCTATATTGTTAATCTATTATATTTAATTTGTTTTTAATGTTGTGAGATTGAGGAAACTGTGTTCTTTGCCTTGTCAGTTTCTCTTGCTTTTTTTTGCATTGGTTAATAACCTTGTATTTGTGTGATTTGCACGATTCTTTTGTTTTTCAATTTACAAGGATGAAGATTATTACTACAGTTCATAATTGACTTCCATCATCGATGATATAATGATCTATCAGTTTTCATAATTATTAAAAGGCTACATCAACTTATTACTTGTTTGCTAATGGGTTGTTGGTTCGATAATTATCATTTGACTTTTTATTGGATTTTTTTTTTTTTTAACTTATTAAATGTCTAACATTGGACTTCAGTTTATTAAATTTTTATATTTTGCTTATAAGATTTGTAAATTTGTTATAAATCTTCCTGTTGATATTTTTTAAGCATGATTTTAGGCTCATTTTGTTTACTCATCTTCCACAACAGAATAGTAAATAACATTTTTTTATTATTTTAGGGAAATTTTTATCCATCAAAAGATTTGGATCATAATGAAGTAAGTATTATTTATTTATTTATTTATTTGTTTAGTTTGAGTTTTTAATTTAAAAGTTTATGTTGTCCACTACTATGTAAATTTAAGATTCACCAAATATCACATCCGTTTCATAAATTTAATTCATTCTGAGCCTAAAAATGAGTAAATTAAAAGTTGTTAATTTATTTTATAATTAAAATTTATTTTTTTAGTATTTGCATTTTCAAGGGTCATTGAACATAGATCAGTAGGTGATAAATGCTAATAGTTATTAAAAAAAATGAAATGGCTCTTTATATGCGAAGACATCTCAGTTGAATTGTATTTAATAATATTTAGATTTTTAATGCAACACAAGTAAAAAAATTCTATCATCAGCTTGGTTTTGCTGCTGATTTGAGTAGGAGCTAACTGATAATTTGATATTGAGGTACCGGTATACCTGTTGAGATTTTGCTTCTCTTTGTTCATTTTGACTGAGATACAAAAGAAGTTTCTTCTCCTTATCAGTTTTTAGGTAGAGATCTTAAAAAGCAAAAAACTTGGTCAGTAGATCTTTTTACATCACAGTGGATGATATTAAGCTCTGTTATTAAGTATATCGTCTTGTTACTCGAATAATAATAATAAAAAAACATCAAATGTAATTAGTTTTTCTTGATTGAGAGGTTTTCATTAATTTGAAGTATTCCTATTCAAAACTTCTATTTAGAAGAGACTGTGGCCTGAAGAAATTCATATTTGAATGTTCTACAGATTGTGATACGTGAAAAACAAAAAATGCTTCATACACCACCACGACTCATTCTGGCATTGATTTAATATAGTTCATGTACAACTTATTAGTGAATGGTATGAAGACGGGAAATGATTTTGTAGTGTAGAAACTGTTCAGTGAGGCATTATGGCATTTCAGTTGCAAGATTGCATTTCCTGCTTTATCTGTAATATTTGTGGTCATGCTGTATAGAATGATGTGCTTTAGATATGTGGAAGTTGTTCAATACCTTCAGATTTAGAAATTGCAAGATCTCCTGATCAACCAGATATTTCGAAGAGGGTTTTCCAGCAAGATTTGCAGGGTGGGCAGTACGAAGAGTATATCTTTACCTGCATGAACATTGTGAAATCTAAATATCTACTACTATGGAAAAGGAATAATGAGGGTTCCCAACATATTTTATTATCATTTGACATCTACAAAAATATTGCAGTACTCCAAGACTGAATATTTTCAAAGAAGAATGGATAAAAGGAGAAGTTGATGGCAAACAGTATAGGAAATAATTCATTATGTTAAATTGTTGTCGTCTAGTTTCTACAGTTGAATGAATACTTGTCTCTAAGTTAAATGCACCTTTTTTCCTAATTTTGCAAGTGAAAAATGTCACTGTAATCAGCATGAATCCAGATATTGTGTAATGCAGATTTTGTAGTTATTGTAGCGGAATAATGACATGCAGTAGCATGTCCAACTGTCTTCACCTAGTATTTTCCTTTGTAACCTCTGCAGTTTTGTGCAATTTCTTTGCATCTCTGCCAGTCTTGCCAGAATGAATGCTTTGTACAACAACAAAATATAGTCTTCTCTGTTGCCAAATCATTACCATTCTTGCCAACTAAATTTACATTATTGTGCACTATTACTGAAACAGCACATACCTAGCATTGCACCCTTATTTTCTTCAAGAGAGAACGAAGCCTAAATTACATTATCATTATTGTTAAGATTGAATCTCTGATGGTGATCTGGAATACTGTTCTTTATTTCATTAATGAATAAATACATATTTATTATTTGTTTATAATTGTTTCACTTGACTAAATAATTGTTTAGCACTCCCTAGTAATATCTTTCTATACTCATTTGGAAGTTAATAATTGCATCTAAAGAAAACGCTATATTATAATTAATACTTACCTATGAATATATCATAGATTAATATGTTATTAATTATTTTTTATTTTTATTTTTTTTATTTTTTTGCATTTTTCTGATTTCCACTTATATATATGTATATACATTTTCAAAACAAAATCCGATTACTCCACCTTTACAATGCAAGTTATCATTCAACAGCTTATTTTATTTTATTTTAATATAATATATTTTTATTTTTTTTAAACCCTTATTGTACTCTCTTGTACAAAACTTTTACAAACACCCTATTGCCAGCGGTTTTCTAAATTGATTTTCAGTCCATTCTTGTGATTCTATTCATGCATATAACATTTGCTGATCATAAATAATTGACGCTTCAATACCTTTTTTTTCCATCTTTATTTGAGAAAAAGAAATTTAAGTCTATTTCAACATATTCTTCTTTTGCTTCTTAACTCAAGTGCCTTCTTTGTTCATATATTAAAAATTAATTAACCTCAAAATCCTCATCTGTGCCTCAAAAATAATGAAAATGATCTTGTCAATTAACTTATTAGACTTCAATGAATAATTGTCGTCTTCTAAACATCCATCTCTAATATTCATTCTATTAGAATAAACTAGGCTTCAGATTTAAAGGCTTGACTTTTCCAAAAAATTTTGATTTCACTTAAGTAAATATTTAATCCTAATGTAAATATATTTATTTACATTTATTTATAAATAATTACATTAGTTAAATCAAAAAGCTTTGGAAAAGCTAAACCTTTATGAGAATTACTAGCTACTAATAATAACATTACAATCTTCTTGTTTGCTGATAACCTAATTATGGCAGTAAGAATGTTAATTTAAAGCCATAAAGCAATTAACTGCTATAGTAAAGGATTTTAATCTGAAAATGTATATGGATTAAACAATAATAACTTTTAAAGGGAGCACTAAGTTAAAAGCAAGATAGTTATATCTTAGCTTTAATGTAAAATATGTGCAAATAACAATACTCCAGAAATACAATTCACAAATCCAGTAATATTTTGCAGAAAATTTTTTTTTATCCTTTTTTCTTTCCAAATTTTATTATATTTTCATTGTTATTCTAAGCTTCAGTACCAACTTTTACAAGTAGTATTCTATTCTGTATTATTCTTGTCGTATGTAAAAGCATTTCCTCTGATAGGGATTAAAACTGATACTATGGTGATTTGGTTGTCACTTTGTATGTAGGGGCCAAATTTGTATGTAGAAATAGAAAGATGAAGCTGATGCTTGTATCAGAGATATTATGAATGGACACTGTCCGGTCACTTTATTAGGTACATCCCTGCTATGTGCACAAATGATACGGCAGAGGGGGACAGTGTCGTAGTGTGGGGCATGTTTTCCTGGCACATGTTGGGTCCGTTGATACCTCTGGAGGCACATCAGGTTGCTAGAGCATACCTAAACATTGTAGCTGCCCAAGTACAACCGTACATATTAACAGCTTATCCTCATGCAGATGGCTACTTCCAGTAGGATAATTCGCCAATACACAAAGCCCACATCCCTATGGGATGGTTTAAGGAACATGACAATGACTTTTCATTGCTGCAGTGGCCCGCTCAGTCCCCGGATCTCAGCCCAATTGAAAATTTGTGGGATGAGCTGGAACGGGCTGTTCGCTCCAGGCCTGCACCTCCATCAAATCTTCAGGAACTGCGTGACACACTCATATCTGTATGGTTCACAATATCTCAACAATGTTTTCAGCATCTTGTGGAATCCATGCCTCAACGAATTCAGGCTGTTTTGATGGCTAAAGGAGGCCCAGCACTCGACTAGGTAGGTGTACCTAATAAAGTGGCCGGACAGTGTACATCAATGCAAGCCCATCCAAAGCTGGTAATAGGATCAGGCCAGATGGGAAATGTAGATTCCATTTCAGATTGCTCAATAAGTATTTTTTGTAATCAATGCTAAATACATACGATTTATGTATGGGTGTATATAGTATATATGATGTAGTTGCAAGTAACAGAACAAAATAAAACTATAACAATTTATGGCAAAAAAAAAGATAACGGCAAGCAATTTTATTCATGATATAAGACAATTGAGTACAGTATTGTAATAAGAAGCAGTAAATACAATAGTACGTTCATGTTTATTCTGTATATGGAATTATAGATCAGATGTGTTCATTACACTATCTTACACTAATGGATCGGACAGTGCACTTTATTGGAAACATGTGAAAGTTTAACTGATTTAAGAGTGGGATGGGCACCCACGTTCAGAAATTACATTAGCGACCCTGTGGGGCATGCTTTCCACAAAGTTTTGATACAGAGCTAAGGTTTTTTTTGTCCATTCCTGCTTCAAGAACATGGCCAGTGCAGCTATAGATGTCGGACGTGGTCCCTGGCCCTCAATCGATGCTCTAACTCGTCCCATAAATGTTCGATAGGGTTTAGGTCACGACTCTGAGCAGGCCATGGAAGCCGCTTTACAGCCATCTCTGTATACCACTGCTGGACAGAGGCTGAAACATGGCATGGAGCATTGTCATCATGAAAGAAACTATCATCATTTCCAAGCACTTGCCAGAGAGTAGGAACAACCTGATTATCCAAAATGTCTTTGTAGCCTTCGGAGTTCAAGATTCCCGCAACAACATGCAATGGTCCCAGGCCATACTATGAGAATCACCCCCACAGCATGATTCCCCCACCACCGAACTTCACAGTTGGAACGATGCACTCGGGTAAAAGACGTTCGCCTGGCATTCGCCACACTCAAACACGTCCATCCGACTGGAAGAGAGTGTAAGGTGATGAGGTACGTTACCCTCCATAAAATTGTTTTCCACTGCTCTACAGTTCAGTTGTGACTTTGCAAATACCACTTGACAAGCCTGGCGGTTCTGTTGAATGGTGAGATGTGTGGTTTGTGGATTTTAAGGGCGTTAATTCCTTCCGCAATGTATTGTGATTGTGATGTATTCCGCAATGTAACCCCTGATGCCTGTTGAAACTCACTGATCACGTGCGCACATGCACTTTCACGATTTCGTCTGATTTTATGTAAATATGCAAGTGTCCGGTCCATTACTGTAGGGTAGTGTACTTCTTCTCATTCAGAAATGCTTTACGTGCTTTTCTTTGGGTAAATTCACCAGTTACACCAGAAAAGTCAAGCAACTTTGCCTTGTCACTGTTGATGTTCAACAGTGCAAATCGATTCAAACATTCTTGCATCATTGTGGACTGAAAGTATGACTTAATTTTTAGGACATTGAAGCTCCTCTCATTAGAGGCCACTATTGCTGGCAATGACAGAAAAATGTGCAATGTGATGAGGACATTTTGGGAAAACATTGCCCAATCTCAAGTCCAATATTTGACTATAAATTTTCTTCAGTAACACAGCATCGAGTTTGAAATTCACAGCAAAAATTCTTTTAATAAAAAGACCTTCACTGAAGGTCACCTTGAAATATAACTTGAGTATCACAGCTAAAACTGATTAATTTTTTTGTAACAACTCATTTTCATCTAGCTGATTAACGTGCCACAAAAATTCAAAAAGTCTAGAAATGTTCCTGACTACAGAAAAGTTACGTAAAAGGCCATCAATAACAAAATCAATTATGTTGAAGAAAACATTTACTCCCGAAGTACTTACCGGAATCCTTTTGAGTTGGATACCTGGACCCCCTGAGAATAGCAAAACTATCTGGCACACCACTTTTGATTGACACATGCCATGCTTCTTCAACTATATCATTTCATTTCTCTCTCAGATCCAGAATATCTGCCCACAGTTGATCAATGTTGTCCCTTTCCACATCTAATGTGGCATCACAAGATTCTATCATCAAGTTGACCTCGTGAATCATTGTGAGAACTTTAATCTAAATAGCTGACATCAGTGCACATTCAAATTATCCAAGTATTTTTTTGATACCTTTGAAGATCAGACTTATGCTCTCATGTCAAATTAGTAACTTCATTCAGCTCTGCCACTGCATTTCTAACACTATCCAGATACTGTGCAATTGGTCCTACACAGTCAATTCTCACC